>JASCZW010005733.1:0-144649 GCA_034211315.2 Aedes japonicus
TCGGAGTAGTAGACGAGCTAGGTATCGCCCTCTCATCAGGTACGGCGTATCTAACTACTTAGCAAATCAATCCTTCTGCAGTGGATAATTTTACTATTGGCGTAATTCCATTCAACGTCCGATAGTATTGTTTCAAATATAGATGTCGGATCAAAATCTCCGTACAAAATCTCCGCACACCACTTACCAAAAACAAATCATTTTTGTCACAAAAAAACTGCATTGGACAATCCAAAATGTATGTGATTGTTGACCTCGTGATTGGAATAGGGTCTAGGAAGGAATATACGTTGCCACAGGGAAATTCTGCAAAGAAGGTTCCGTAGTTTTTGCAGAACTTTCCATGATTCTCATGCATTACTTCACCAGTTCTCTCTGCAGGACATCCACTGAAGTTTCCTGAAAAGGCCCTTCCGCTAGTTCTCCAAAAAACTTCCCTGAAGGAAGTTCTCTGCAGAACTTCTATGCGTAAGTTCTCTGCAGTATTTATATAAAATTCTTTACAGAACTTTCCTGAAGTTCTCTCCAGAACTTTCCCTAAGTTTCTCTGCCCATATTCCCTGAAGTTCTCTGCAGAAAGACTTCCTGAGGTTCTTGCCGAAAGTTCCTTATGTTACTTCCCTAGAAGTTCTCTCTGCAGAACATCCCTGAAGTTCCCTGAAAAACTTTCCGCTAGTTCTCCAAAAAACTTCCCTGAAGTTCTCTGCAGAACTTCTATGCAGTTCTCTGCAGTATTTATCTAAAATTCTTTACAGAACTTTCTCTGAAGTTCTCTCCAGAACTCCCTAAGAGTCTCTCTGCCCATATTCCCTGAAGTTCTCTGCAGAACTTCCCTGAGGTTCCCGCCGAACTTTCCTTATGTTTACTTCCCCTGAAGTTCTCTGCAGAACATCCCTGAAGTTCCTGAAAAACTTTCCCCATGTCTCTCCAAAAGAGCTTCCCTGAAGTGCCCTGCTGCAGAACTTCATATGTAGTTCTCTGCAGTATTTATCTCAGCATCCTTGCTGCAGAATCCTTCCTGAAGTTCTCTCCAGAACTCCCTAAGTTTCTCTGGCAAGGCCTATATTCCCTGAAGTTCTCTGCAGAACTTCCCTGAGGTTCTTGCCGAACTTTCCTTATGTTTCTTCCCTGAAGTTCTCTGCAGAACTTCGCTGTAGTTCTCTGCAGAAATTTCCTGAAGTCCTCTGCAGAATTTCCCTGGAGGTATCTGCAGGACTGCACCGAAGTTACCTGCAGAACTTTCCTGAAGTTCTCAGCAGAATTCCCTGATGTTCTCTACAGAGCTTCTCTGAAGTTCTCTGCAAAACTTCCCTGAAGTTCTCTGCAAAACTTCCCTGAAGTTCTCCGCAGAACCTCCCTGAAGTTCTCTGCAGAACTTCCATGAAGTTCTCTGCAGAACTGCATGAAGACTCTCTGCAGAATTTCCATGATGTTCTTTGGAGAGCTTTAGTTAATATTTCGGAGAACTTTCTGAAGTTCTCTGAATAACTTTCCTGAAGTTCTATGAATAACTTCCATGAAAAACTTTTGAGGACTTACACGATGTTTTGAGAAGAACTTCTCTGAAAATTATCCTATGTTTTCAGAAGAACGTTCCAAAATACCCATATTAGGGTAATCAGCCACTTATGTGCAGTAGTGATAAACATTCATTACATAGTTCATAGGCAGACCAGCGCCACGCAGTAGATATAATTCTGAACTAAAGTTGAAAAAATGTAGATATTGCACAAAAGTTCACATGAACACTAGCGCCACGTTGCGGACAAATTCTGATCTAATGTTTACTCAATTCAAAAAGCCTTGACCCCTCGTATATCTTTTTTTGAAGATCTTTCTATACACAGCCAGAAGGAAACATTTAATTTTTCTGCGTTACTTTATGTACACAAAGTAATGACAAGATATTTCATGTAAATTTAAGCCAGATAACACCTGAATCTAGGTCTTTGTGGCTTGAAAGATTGGCAAAAACATTATTGTATGGAGCATGAACGATTGCAAACAATTTCGTTGTTTACACTCTGCTTTGGCAAAACGAGGTGACATTTTAGACGCACTGTCAAGAAATAAGCGTGGGATTTTCGCTGTGTCAGCCAGTCTCAGTGAGATTGGGTAAGCTCATATTTTGGCCAAATCTAACTTCCGCAAAATAACAAAAAGTTCACATGTACACTGGCTCCACGTAGACGACGAATTCTGAACTAATGTTAACACCCTCCAAAGGCCTACTATCAAACCAAACATCTTTATCCAAGACGGCAACAAAGCCATAAGTCAAGGATCTAGAGGACCGTGCTTTATAAAGTAAGCATGTACACTAGCGCCCCGTAGTGAGGATAATTGTGAAAATTTTAAGTTTACCATCCTGAAGACCTCTTGCTGAACAATTGCTGGCTCAAGGAAGTAAACTCTCAGCATACACGAAGGATCACAAGATATTATCTGAAACAAACAAAGGCCAATGCCAATATATCATTCGAGACTACACAGATAAAAATGAAATATTGAATTTTCTGCGTTATCTAATGCACATAAAACAGAATACTAGATTTAGCGAAAATAATGGGATATTTTATGTAAATTTAAACCAGATAACGCCTGAATCAAGCCTGTTGTATAAAAGATTGCAAACATTGTTGTATGGTACATCAAAGACTACAACCAATTGCGTTGTTTACGCCTCCTTTGGCTAGATTAAACAATGGAAAATTTTACGCGCTTGTTAAAATTTTTTTTTCTGTGTACCATCAAAGGAATCCACCTCTTGTCGGGGGTTTGACTGTACTTAGTTGTTTTTTTGCTTAAACATGCCGCTCTTCATCAACGGCCATAACTTTTTCTGATGAAGTCAGATCGATCTCACATTTTTCATGCAAAGTTGTTTAAGTCCAAGTCTAATAAATTAAAAAAATAGCTTCCTAAGCATTTACATTGAGACAGTTATTCAAGTGGGTTCTCAAAAGATATCAAATTTTAATTTTTTGATGGCAATTTGTGGGAAGACGAATGCAAATCGCATGAGGGTCAAAACACGATTTTCGGTGGATTTCGTGGAACCGGGCTTCGACGGAATGGAAATTGAGCTTGCTTAGCTTGCGCAAAAACGATCTACGGCCTTACGTAGGCAGCCTTCCGGCAGTTAACCGGAACATTCGCCATGGCGGACGGAAACATGCGTGTCGGCATGTTTTTGTGTTCTTTCTTCATTTTATTTATCAATTCCCCCTCAGTTTTCTGCGACATAATTGTTGGAGTAGATCTTACGGTTCTCAGGTTGGCCCAGAAATTTTCGATGGGACGCAGCTACTGGGGGACGTTGGGCGGGTTCGCCGACTGGCATCACCACATCGATTTTCAGCAGCTCCATCTCCTCCAACGATCGCTTACGAGTAGTGGGCCGACGCCAGATCCGGCCAGAAACACCGCGTCTTCGCCCTTATGGTATTTCTTGATGAACGATGCAAATTCCGGCAGGCATTTCGTACAATGAATTTTCCCGTTCACGGCCAGTCTGGAGCGAAAGAAGAGCGACTTTGACATCCCCTTCTGGCTAATTGTTAGCCACAGGAGCACCTTCTTGGGGAACTTGGAATGTGAAATGAACTTCACCTCGGAGCTACGAAGTACCCTGCCAGTCGTTGCCATCCAGGGTGAGATAGGTCTCGTCGTCCATCACCACCGCCACGTCGCGATTCGCCGGGAAAATCGAGTTGACCATCTTATTCAGCCGCTGCCGCTGCGTCATTGCCTGCAGATCCGAAACCAGCGGACGTGACTTCCGCTTCCTGACATGTATGTTCATGTTCGATAGGTACTGATTGGCCGGGCTTTCTTTCGATGGTCTGATTGTTGTCTAATAGTGCCAAAATGTTGTAGATGCCGGAACGGGCGTATCCGGCGTCCACAAAGTGCCACACGATGTCCGTTTTTGACGCGCCGGGGTGCCGTTCTTTGAATGCGCACACTTCTGAACGGAGTTGCTTCACTGTTTTTTCCATCACGGTTAGAGTTCGACTGATAGAGCTGTCAAATTTTGTCTGCTGACTCATGGGTTACTATGATTGATGCTGCATGGATGGTTTCGTCAGTGCGGGTGAAACGATTAACTTTATAATAACAAATTGAATTTGTCCAATCTATTCGATTTTAACAGAAGCATCAAAGTTGTGTACAGATCCGAATGAATGTGGCCTGGGATCAGCAAACCATCCTCCATGTACACCATTCTTATGATTTCATAGTTCACTCCTTACTTCTAAACTCATCAAAATATAATCGTGGTTCCTAAAAAAGCTCAATGGCTCGATGACTCCTGGAAGCAGAAAAGTCAAGCGAGATATTTGAATTCTAACCTTAGAAGTGAAAAAAAAAAAAAAACGTAAAGGCTCAGGTCGGTTTGATTTAATAAAACAAAACCCCAACATCTACGGGTGAATAAATCCTTTGACATGCATATAAAAGGGGGGTTTAAATTCCACAAAACTGATTTCCTCTTCACGGGCAAAACAAAGTTGATCCTAGTGGCTGCTTTTCAATAACCGAATCTATCAGCAAGAGATTACCTATTCATCGTTTCGATTTTCTCGCACTGACTCCATAGGTTTAATCTGCCTGGTGCTAGCTAACTTGAATGCCTAAGCTGACGTTCGTTGCCACGGGTATAGTTATTGGCTCGGACGGTTTAGAATGGGAAAGCTGAAAATATGTAGCATAGCATATTTCACATGCATGTTAATTGAAATCAGATCGATATCTACGGTATGGCTCTTATAGTTCGCAACTCTTCACTTCGGCACTTTCCACCTTCGTGGGATTTGCAATTGGAATAGAGTCGATTTTCGATTCATCAACTAGGTAAGGTATCGGTTGTTGGCTATGAATGAAACCTCTCATAAACCCGGGCGGAAATGGATATCCGGATGAGAATAGATTCCCAGCATCATCGCCAGTATCGGAGTTGAAACTGCCATCGGCGAGCTTCGTCCACGCGGTGATATATCACTTATTTAATACCGGCGGTTTGTTGAAAATGGTATTTTGAAAACATAGACGAGAGGTAGATCACAGTGCTTCAATAAATATTAAACCTTCCACGAAATATTGCATCGCATTTCGCGTGGGTCATGGAAAATGGTCATTGTTCACCAATAGGTCAATTTGTAACTTCGGATGGGTCAATTTACAACTCAAGCTTTCTGAAATTGCCTCCGTTTGGCGATATCAAACGCCATCAAAAGCCCCATCAGGCTCATCGTATCCACAGGACACATCAATCAATTTTCATCAATGGCTGCGCTTGGCAGTACCCCATTTAACCGCAAATACAACGGTAATCCTTCGCATCCACGCACATCGAATCGAATTCTAATCATCGTGTTCGGTCGATTTTGAAACTAGCCGACGATAACCACACTACTGCTTGCCTTGCACCGTCAACGATCTGATTATGGGCTTAAAAATAGTGGCTAGCGTTTAATGGTTTCGGCTTTCGGGACCTGCAGAGCATTTTGCAGCATCATCGTCGCATTTCTAAACGCGTGCTCGAAGGACCAATCATTGCGTTTAACTAATTAAAATTACTTGGATCATCTCTTTCGCGAATTTCGGCTCGGTGGCTGAAAATGGGCTGTGGAGTGAGTTTTCGATAGTTGGAATCTGATTATGGCGTAACCTAGGCCGCGGAAAGGACTACCCTTTGTGTTTTAGATTTGATGCAGTGTAATCGGCGATATCGTCCCGCCTAATGAGACACTATGTTGCAATATTTCAGGGGAACATGGGATTATCCTGATGTAAATTGTGTCCTGTTGGGAATTAATGATGGTGATTGAATGTTGTGAAGTAACTATTAGTTTTGATAGAATTTTGAAGCTTTTACGGGGCTGGCGAGGGTTTGAGTTAGGGGATATCTAAAACCTCCCAATTCACATTGTAAAAAAAGGTTGTTCATTCATAACTTCACAGGAAATCTTTCTTTCCCAACATTTTACAAACATAAAATAGTATTTTTTTGTAAAATTCATAGTTTTTAAGTGTACAGAAAACACTTTTTGTCTTATTCTTGTGGAAATATACTGTTAATTAAACTACTGTTAGTTAGAGGGTGCTACGCATTTTTTCAATCGCGCATTTATAAAAAGTGAACACCCCTCATACTGTTGATGCGGCAAAATGCGCCAAATTCCGTTGTATGAAGGGCCAAAAAACGGGGGCGTGGACCCTTAAGTAGAAGCACTTAAAGAATCTCCTTCCAACGAAATGCTCTTATTATAGGAAATGAACAGTAAGCAATACACATTAGGATTTCCGTCTGGTGGTTTTTAAAAATAAGGCCAGCCAACTCACTGTAGACTGTCCCAAAAAAGGTATCGAAAAGTAGTTATAAACACACTGAAAATTTTTTTTTTGGTGAAGTAGCTTTCACGCGTTTCGTAAACATGGATTTTGTACATAGAACAAATGTATTCATATAATTACACCTTTTGTATAATGCATGAAATGAATTTCGTGAACACCAGCCAATCGTTGTTTCTCTTTTATCGTACTCAAGCATAATGGTGTTGCTGCTGGCATGGGCGGGAATAATTTATATATTCCAAAATATTGATTAAAGCACTTTTGAGAGTTTTAACTTCAGACTCATTAATCAAGTATCTTATCACGAGTCACCATGGCGTAGTGAGATCCAGCACGGATTCGGTAACAGCTCTTCCCAAAAATACAGGATCGAATCCCATGTCAGAGACATTAAAAAAACTACAAAGTACAGCCCCATTGAGTTGTTCGAAATGATGACGTTCCCAAGCAACACAAATCCTAATAATTGGTTACAGTGACCTATTTGTGACTTAATTGAGTAGCATTGGAGTAAAATCTGCTGTATTGCAACAAATGTGCTGCTAGGGTAGGACTACGCAACTAAATGTCAGCCATTTGGTTTGTACAATGCTATATCCTTGAGTTAACATTTTCAGGCGTTACTTTTTTCCAGGCGTTGTAATACAAGCAACTTGGTATTCTGATGAATTTGGTGCTCAATGACATAGAAACGATAGAAAAACAAGTAGGACATATTTTTCGAGACGTACTAGGTCGTCCAACCTGGCCTAAAGCTTAGCACTTAAGATTTACAGTAGCTTTATCCACTATAGAATATTATAATATGTATTCAAAAATTCAATGAATGTCCTGGAAGACCAACAGACATTATGAGATAATCTTGTGATATTCTATGCCAAAAAAAACTAACTTAACTTTGTAAAGCCCATAAAGCTACTGTTAAAATTGTACCTTAAGTTTTGAAGGACATCTGTGGACGTTTCAGAAACTTCATTGAATATGTTTGAAAATCTATCATTACTTTGTAAGGCCCAAAGGCTGCGGTTACTCCTGTAAATCTTAAGTTCAGTCAGTTTTGATGAAATTGAACATCCCAAGATACTCTGATAATAACTGGTGACTTTACTGAAGATTCACTGAATGTATTTGAACACATATTGTCATCTTTTAAAGTTTACAATTACAGGGTTATTACTTTTACGACTGTAGTTCCTAACTTCTATATTCAACAGCAATTTTGGTGACCTGGAACATCCCAAGATATCTCATTATATCTTTTTTCATTCCAAAAGACTCGCTTAATTTGGTCAAATACATATTGTTACTTTGTTCAATCCAGAAAGCTACAGTTACAGTTGTAGATTTTTAGTTTGAAACTCCAAGATTGTTTGAATAACCTAGAACATCCGAAGATTATCCCATAATAGTGTTCTTCCAAGATATTTAGTGAATATGTTTCAATACACATCGGGAATTTACATAGCCTAGAAAGCTTTTGTTGCAACTGCAAGTCCAACATTCTGATCTCAAGGATAGTTTGGATGACCTAGCAGATGTCATATTGCATTATAATGTCTGTTGATCTTTTAGAATATTGATTGAGTATGTTTGAATATTTATTGTAGCTTTAAATTGCCCAAAAATTACTGTTACAACTGTAAATCTTTAGTTCTGAACGCCAGGACAGTTTGGATGCCCAAGACCATCACAAGATTATCTTCTTGTGTATTTTTACATTAAAAAATATTCACTAAATATGTTAGCATATGTGACGTTACCTCATGTATATTGTTGAATATTGTTAAATACATATTGTCCATTTGCATACTCCAAAAACCTACTGTTACAACTGTATATATTATGTCCTGAACTCAAGGACAATTTGGATAACCTAGATCATGCCAGTTTATCTCATAATGTTTGTTTTTAAGTTCGAAAATATTCACTGACTATACACTTAGATTTTTTTTACAGAAATCTGTAAAGTGTTTTACCGAATTCTCAACAGCTGAACGTTCGGTAATCCGATTTTACGGAGTTCGGTGAAATTTTACAGATATCTGTAAAAAAATTACCGGATTTCGGTAAAATTTCACCGAAATCCGTAAAATCAGATTACCGAACGTTCAGCTGTTGAGAATTCGGTAAAATTTTACAGATTTCTGTAAAAAAATCTAAGTGTGTATAGTACTAAGCGTAACTGTGTATAGCCCAAAAAGCTATAGTTACTACTGTAGATCTTAAGTTCTGAACTCAACGACAGTTTGGATGACCTAAAACATCTCAAAATTTTATCAAATAATTACTGTTGACCCTCCGAAGATTCATTGAATATGTTTGAAAACATATCGTTATCTTATATAGTCCTAAAAGCTACTATTACAACTGTAGGGTTTTGAAATCAAGCACATTTTGGATAACCTTGAATATCCCAGAGAGATACAGAAATATTTAACGATTATCAACGAGAAATTAACTATACGTATGAATATGTACCATATTCTAAAACAACGCTTTGTACTATTTAAAGGCATTTATTTTTTCTTCTTGAATTTATTCATATTCAGGATGTTCTAGGCCGTCAATTAGGCCTTAAACTTTTTTATTTTGGCCAGGTAGACAAATATATGTTTAGCTCCAAAGATAGTGTACATTTTAATTCAGTTTGTGATTTTATCCAGCCATTTTTCTTTTGAGGTCATGTTTGATCCCTTAGGCCTAAAGAGGTTAATATACTTTTCAAGACAAGGCTTAACATTAATGAATTCTTCACTAGTGTTTAGCTAAAAATCATCCAAGTTCTCTAATAAAATTGAGGCGTAGAAAAATTTCCGATCGATTGGTGTAAATTTTTTGAAAATCTCTCGAGAAACGGCTGAGATATTAACGCTCAAATCCTCACCACTTTTCGTGACGGTCGCAATGCCTTTTTTTTTAAATCGTCAAAAATACATTGGACAACCGGTTGCATTTTTTGTTTCAAATACATTTCGAGTCGATATAGTAGATTGGTCAATCCTTCATGCAACCACCAGAGAGACGATTATTTTTAAATTTGTGACAAAATGTTCGTAGCTCTTTGTATTGTTTTCGTACAGCTTCGTGCTTTTGACAGTTGCGCGTGTAACTTTAATTACGAATGTATCTTCATTAATAGTACAAATCACAAAAATTTACTTGTAGTGCATTCAAAAATTTAACAAAAACAAAAACTAAACGCAATTCGTAAACTTTCAGTGCCTTTTATGCACTTCCAGAACGCTGAAGACTAGTTTTTCATCCAAGTCTGACATGTTACGGGGTACTGCGGTGGACCTAAAGGGTGTCCCACATAAAATTAATTCACGGAAAAAACGCTGTAGAAAACTACCTAGTTGTCCGATCCTTTTCAAACATTCAGAAAATAAAATATAACCCATTAGTAAGCTTTTGGAATATTCATTTTGTTCAATTTCAATACTACACCCGTACGCTCGCACCTTACTCTTAACTCCACTTCTAGGTTCTAAACAAAATCTTGCTGCAGCTTCTTCTGTACGAAAACCCACGTTTTCTGCACGTTTTTCTCAGACTTGACCTCCATGGGATACTTTTGTATTGCCTTCTTCATAACAGCCTAGTATATTTCGATGGGCTTTGGGGGAGACATGTCCTTGGGTACAAAAGTGACCCCATTGATTTCGTATCACTCCAGAACAACATTTGAATAGTGGCACGAAACTTGATATGGCCAGAAGGTCGTAGGGCCGTCGTGTTGCTTCAACAGAGGAAGCTAACGGTTCTGTAGAGACTCCTTGAGGTAGATCTCCCCGTCTACAGTCCCTGTAGTCAGAAACGGCGCACTCCGTTTGGCACATGAGCAGATCACATGCCAAATCATGTATTTTTTGGCAAAATTTGGAAGTTTCTGCTTCCTAACGTCCTCTAGAACATCAAACTTGTTCTGGGCGGTGAAGAACAGTAGCTCCGGAAGCTGCCGGAAGTCCTCCTTGACGTAAATCTCATCATCCATGATTAGACAATGAGGCTTTGTCAGCATCTGGGTGTACAGTTTCCGGACCCGTGACTTTCCCATCGTATTTTTCTGTTCGTCACAATTTGGAGACTTCTGCTTTTTGTACGTATGCAGTCCCTCCCGGTCCTTGTCTCTCTGAACGAAAAACTTGAACAGATTGAACACTTCCTAAGTGGCCAATATGGTCAGATACCCTTGAATGTCCTCCGAAGACAAAGTTTTGCAAAACCATGAAGTTTAATATGTCGCAAGCCTGGCTTCGGTCACGATTTGAATATGGCCTCTTTTCCGGAGGAACTCGGATCTCGCAAGAGCTTCTTAAGTGGCCTATATGGTAAGGAATCCTCAAAATGTCCTCCGAGGATAAAGTTTTGCAAAATCATGAAGTTTTATGTGTCGCAAGCCACGTTTTGGAAAAATTTGAATATGGCCACTTTTCCGGAGAAATTCGGATCCTGAAGGGCCTCCTTATAGTGACAAGTATGGCCAGAAATTCTCAAAACGTCTTCTGATGACCTAGTTTTGCTAAGTCCTGAAGTTTGATGTGTCGCAAGCCAGGTTTCAGAAAAGATTTGAATATGGCCACTTTCCCGGAGGAGCTCGGATTCCGCAGGGCTTCCCTAAGTGTCCAGTATGGTCCAACACTCTCAAAAAGCTCTCAAAAGAACAAGTTTTGCAAAATCATGCAGTTTGATGTGTCGCAAGCCAGGTTTTGAAATAGATTTGAATATGTCCAGTTTTCCGGATGAATTCGGATCCCGCAGGGCCTTCCCAAGTGACCAGTATGGCCAGAAATTCTCAAAACGTCTTCTGATGACCTAGTTTTGCTAAGTCCTGAAGTTTGATGTGTCGCAAGCCAGGTTTTGGCAGTGATTTGAATATGGCCACTTTTCCGGAGGAGCTCGGATCCTGCAGGGCCTCTTTTAGTGGCCAGTATGGTCAGAAATCTTCAAAATGTCTTCTGATGACTTAGTTTTGCAAAATCATGAAGTTTGATATGCCGCATGCCATGTTTCGCTACTAAAAATGTTTTGTCCACCATCCCTGGACAGGTACTTACCCCAGTACTCCCACCTTGGAATCCGAAACTACGGACATTTTCGGAATAACCAGTGCAGATCTATAAACTAGGATATATTTGTGATCTATTGCAAAAATTCGCAAAAAAATCCGATGGCTAACGATGGAGTATCATCAATTTTAAATTTGAAATTTTCTGTCTCAGAGGGGTTGGGGACGTACGTGTTAACCACGTTCCACGTGTTTTCGTCACGGTACATTCTTTGGACTATGTTGTCCGGAGTAGTGTCTATTCCACTAACGGCGTCCATTCCACTACGGACTGCCTCGAAACGTGGGCAGTCGAATACCACATGTTCTGGTGTGTCCTCCGTATCATTGCATTCTGGACTCGGCGTGTCCGACCTTGTTCAGGTATTTCCTGAAGCTACCGTGACTTGACAGGAATTGCGTCTGATACAAGTTAACCACTCCGTGTTTTCTGCTCGTCCACACGGTAACATTCGGGCTTAATCGATAGGTCCATCGGCCATTCTCAGAGATATCCCACTTGTGCTGCCACTTGGTCATCGTTTCTGTTCTTATACATAGAGACAATAATGAATTTTAACAGGCGCGTAAAATTTCAGCTCGTTTAATTCCAAGTCAAATGAGGCGTAAACATCAACAAATTGCACATACAGCAGACTAGATTCAGGCGTTATCTGACTTTAATTCCCATGAAATATCCCATTATTTTCTGCCAATTCTAAAGGGTGATACGGTCAAAATTTGGTCTAGGGAAAACGCGTGTAAATCGGTGAAATCGTTTATTTACAAAATCAAATTAAATTTCTTTTTCAAGTCCAATTAGTATAAAATTCAGGAAAAATATTCAGTTAGGCTTCCGCTTTTCCAAATCCGAATTGCCGGGCCTTACGCTTGACCCCTGCCATCAGATTTTGTACAGCCACCTTGTCCACCTTCTTCGCCGCAGAAAGCCAGTTTGCCTTGAACTGCTGCTCGTCCTCAGCAGTTTTTTTGTCTTCTTTAGGTTCCGCTTGACAATAGCCCAGTATTTCTCAATTGGGCGGAGCTCTGGCGTGTTGGGAGGGTTCTTGTCCTTGGGAACCACCTGCACGTTGTTGGCGGCGTACCACTCCATGGCCTTTTTACCGTAATGGCAAGATGCCAAATCCGGCCAAAGCAGTACGGAACAACCGTGTTTCTTCAGGAAAGGCAGCAGACGTTTATTCAAACACTCTTTCACGTAAATTTCTTGGTTGACAGTCCCGGAAGCTATGAAAATGCTGCTTTTCAAGCCACAGGTACAGCTGGCTTGCCAAACCAGATATTTCTTTGCGAACTTTGACAGTTTCGTGTGCTTGAAAATATCTGCTACCTTTCCCTTCCTTTTGCCGTATAAAACTCCTGTCCCTGAAGCTGCTGTAGTCGGCTTTGACGTAGGTTTCGTCGTCCATTACCACGCAGTCAAACTTCGTCAGCATCGTCGTGTACAGCCTCCGGGATCGCGCTTTGGCCGTCGTATTTTGTTTATCATCGCGATTTGGAGTCACTACCTTCTTGTAAGTCGATAGTCCGGCTCGTTTTTGGCTCGATGCACGGTTGTAGACGATACACCCAGCTTATTTGCGGCATCTCGGAGAGATAGGTTAGGTTTCGCTTGAAACTACCGGCAACTCTCTTTGTCGTCTCAGCGGCTTCCGGTTTTCGATTTCCCCCCGATCCAGACTTTCTGGCTGTCGACAAACGTTCCCCAAACACTTTAATTACATTTGTAACGGTTGATTTGGCAACTTTTAGCGATTTTGCCAACTTTGCGTGCGAGTAGCTCGGATTTTCGCGATGCGCGAGCAAAATTTTGATACGCTGCTCTTCTTGCTTGGACGGCATTTTGACAACTGAAGAGTGAATTCCAAAATCAAAATAGGAGCAACATTCTACACACACACACACCTTCAAAATGAGGGGTGTTCAGGTTTTTTAAATGCAAAATTGAAAGAAATACGTCAAGTTGATATTGACCAAATTTTGACCGTATCGCCCTTTAGCATTCCCTTTATGTGCATTAGATAACGCAGAAAATTAAATGTTTCTTTCTATCAGTGTAGTCTTAGGGATACCTCTCGTACTACGTGGAATGTGTCTCCTTCATTCCAAGATACCTCAGCGCGCTTCAAGTTCACTGAACTTTCTTCAACCATAACGTGTATCTGCTGAACTGTTTTACAGTTACTGATTAGCACACGGAAAAAATCCGTACCCAGATCCATGAACTGCAGTCATGAATTCGAGAACAAGCTAAAATACACCGTGATCTGAATCACGTAATCGGAAACTAGATCACGTTTTTGTATAAAATCCGTTTTCAATTTTGGGAACGCTTTTATTTCTGTGCACCAATTCCGTCTTATGATGGGCGATCTTAAGTTTGGCCCCACGCATCCACCCAACAAACAACAGTGTCGAATAACTGCTTGTTCAAACAAATTTGGAGAAGTTATTCAGCTTTCTAGAAGAAAAAGCTGAACAAATTCTCCAAAATTGTTTAAACAAACAGTTATTCAGCATTAATGTTTGTTGGGCAGTCTTCCACTGTGCCTATCGCTTCGATTGCTAGCATTTCGACCTTTTCTGTCGTTTCTCCAGTTACCATTAGAACTATGTCGTCGGCAAAGCCAACTATCTCCACACCAATGGGTAACTTTAGCATCAGCACTTCGTTGTACATTGCGTTCCACATTGTTGGGCTTAGGACAAAGCTTAGCGGAACTCTTGCGGTACTTGCCATCCGCTTTTGTCCTTCATCTGTTTCGTATTACTTACGAACTACTTAACTTTCTTCTTTGGTTCTCGATCTCTGAACACGTCTTCTAGCTAGGAAACAGCTCGCCCAAAGGGTGGTGAGTGTATCGTTCCACTAAGCTGGGCGCCTTCCATTCATCGGTTATAGTTTCCTCGGTATTAATGAAATGAATATTATTCGATTTTCGATTCGATATTCATTATCGTTGTAACACAGACAAACAGACGTAGCACTCTAAACAAATTGCTTTACAATACATCGTCATAAATTTGAATTTAGATACGTAGAACTCTTGCGCTATCTGACGGCCTCTCTGCCCATTTCAGTGTCAACCATGTTTCATTGACTTGCCTGCCGTAACAGCTGCCAACGAGCGCACACATAAAATACACGCACTGTACTTCAGGCTCGCTTGACTGTCAATCGTTTGTTTTGAAGACTACTTAAAAAATCGCTCGTTCACAACCGAGAACGGACTGGCAAGGAACTCGATTTCTTGGGATCCAATTAACGTTTCGTGGGATGGTTCACCAGGAATCTCAGGAATAATGTGCGTAGCAGCATGTTGCGACAGGATAACATTGCCACGTTAGGAACATCCATTAATTACGTCACGCAAAAAGTGACTTTTTATAACCCCCCCTCCCCCCTTGTCACGTTTTTTGTATGGACCTTCACATTTTTTTGTATGGATTGTCACGATTTCCCGAACCCCCCCTCCCCCCTTACTGCGTGACATATTTAATATGAGCTAAACAAGACTCTATGTTCATAATAGATAACAACTAAATTACTCTTTTGCTAACCATTTCTAAGTCTTGTAACAGTTTTATAAGCTGGCGAGAAAAGGTCGGAGCATAATTTCCGCTTTTCGACCGCCTTTTCTCCGCCTCCATTATACTCCCCCTCAAGCTCCCTTAACTGGCAAAATTTCACCCACTGCGCGCATCTACTTGATGTCAAAAATTAAATTCTATATAAAAGTAATAATAAACTCAATATATTTCATACCTTTCCGCGTCACGGGGAAAACTAAAGAAGGATTTTCTGCAGTTTTTACCTTCCCGATAAGAGCAAAATAAAATTTCACATTTGCGTCCCACGTTTTGACGAAAAAAAAAACCTTTCCGAACACACTCACACTTGCAAGCGATGCTAGAAACAATTGTCGATGCGAGCGCTGTGAGTGGTGGCCTGGCCAACTATTTGTATTCAAATTAATTGTTTTTTTAGGTAGACGATGGGCAGCAATTAGAGTGTAATGTCTATTTGTCTGTGTTTGTAATTTGACAGGGTAAATATAACCTTTTCACTCATTATTAAAGGTTGTCCACGTTGAATTTCGGACACCAAAATAATAGCAGCACATTTTTTTTACATATAATTCAACAAAATCGATTTTTTATTTCATAATAATAGAGTTATATCTACATAAAAAACAGTTGATTAAGATCTTAATGCTTCTTTTTGTAAAATTCTCGAACTTTCTGTGGTGCTTTCGTCATCAGGTTCCGTACGGTATCTTCAGATACCCCCGCCGTGACGATTCTCCATCTTTTCCTGAAATCATCGGTACCATTTGCTTTCTTCTAAGTTTCGATGAGTTTCCGCTTAACTATAGCCCAGTACTTCTCTATTGGGCAATGTTCTGGACAGTTTGGTGGATTGGCTGTTTTTGGCACGTATTTGGCCTCTTGTACCTGATACCATTTCAGGACGGATTTCACATAGTGACAAGAACCCAAATCAGGTCAAAACATAGCTGGATAGTCGTGGATTCTGATAAATGGTAGCAACCGCTTTTGCAGACATTTTTTCTCGGACACATCCCTATTGATAGTGCCGGTAGAGCCGAAACTTTTAGATTTTCGACCAAAACTACATATGGCCTGCCAAATCGAATACATCTTCGGGAATGTGGACACCCTTTGTCCGGAAACGCTCGGCAACAGTGTTCCTTTGCATTGCGTTATAGAAAACCAGACCCTGAAGGAAACTGTTTAAAGTCTTCAAGTACGTTTGTTTCGTCGTCGACTGTGATACGAAAAAATGTTTGCAAGATTAGTGTAAAGCTCCTTAGCACGACATTATGCAGTACAATTTTGCTTGTCCTCACGGTTGGGCACCTTTTCCACTTTGTACGCCTTCAGTCCTTGCTTCTGCTTCACTTTTTGTACGTATGATTTTGACTTCCCAGCTTTGCGAACCACATTTTGCACAGAAAAATTGGTATTTTTCTCAATAATGGCTTCTACCTTCTTGTCCATTTGTCGGGAGTATACTTTTCGATTTGTTCCACTTTCCACCTTCCGATTCACAGTCAAGCGCTGCTTAAATGATTTTCAAACACAAAACACGGTACTCTTCGGTAGTTTTAGTTTCTTGGCAAGATCGTTTATCGACAAATTCGGATTGAGCTGCCGTTCGTGTAAAATGCGTCTGGGCACTTCCACTTGACGCTTGATTTTACTAAATGTAACAAGAATGTTCTACCACGAAATAAAGTGGAGAGTTCCAGCTGTCATATGAGTGAAACGTTTCTGCAATCCGTGAAATAATTCAAAATCTAACCTGAAACAAAAGTGTCGGAAATTTAACTTAGACAGGCTTTATGTTCATAATTTCGATGTGCCTGACTTCAAGCTTTTGAAGGCTTACTAGGGTCATTGTCGTTCAAACTATTGCATCCCAAGACAGTAAATTGGTCAGGTTATTGCAAATTACCAGACATGAAATGAGAAAAAATAGACACTGTTCATTTTTGCCGCCACGTGGGAACTGATCCTATTAATATAAAACTCCCCCTCTAGAGTGCTTTATCATTTACTACAACCGATAAGTAATCAGATTACACCGTCTCCCTCCGACCCTATTCTTTCCCATTGTATTGTAATTCACCTAATCACCGAAATCTGCCCCGAATGGACCATATTTACGAAGCTTTTAGTTCAATTTAAACAATCTGACAAATAGCAAATTAACGTATAATTAATGATCTAATTTATGACGTCCCTTTCCATCGAACCTTTACTAGTCTAATTATATGCACATTTGGTCCGTCGTGGTTGTGGCTTGAGGGCGCTTTTTTTTAGTGTTTTCCAGTGAGCTTTGAACCCGTAGAAAATTATGCACCTCCATCCGGAAAATATATCATGCACTTGTCCGAGCTCATTTTCACCATGATTCGCTTCCGGGAGGGGCGACTATGTGTGCACTGGTTAGTAAGTATGACTATCACCCCGACTACTGTGTTCATGGCGTTGTTGTGCCAGTTTTGCGGTAAAGAATGCATAAATCATAGAACAACTGCATCGCTGCTGCTGCTGCTGCTGCTGGATGTGTTAATCCGTATCATATCTATGTTGCGGGTTGTCCCTCCATGTGCATGTGAAAGTCGTTTTATCCAGATGGATGTGTGCAGAATAGATTTCGGGTATGATTTGCATTTCGCGTCGGTAGTGATAAAGGGAAAGGGCGCTTGAAGTATTGTAGATGTTCGTTGTTGGGTAGTTAAGGTCGAAATGATTTTCATCTGGCTGCTTCTAAAGTTAGATTTCTGAAATTGCTGGTAGAAATAGTTTTTCGCCTATTCTAGGAAGGTTATTTTTTGTCATAAATATGTCATAAATTGCCTTGCCAGATGATTCTGATTGTTGTTGTTACTGTTATTATCCGTCAACACGGTGTAGCCCCAATTGGTGTAAATAGTTTTAAAATACATTGTTAAAATTTACAGATACACATTTGAGCATGGTCATAACATAAAATCATTAGAATATAAATAGTAAGTCTTGATCTCATAGTCCGTTATTACTGCCGGCAAAAATAGAAGAAAGCTTACGACGAAGCGCATCTCGTGGGATATGAAAATCGAAGATATAAGCCACTCTGTTGAACAGTCCCTGTACTCCGGAAATCGCACCGTATACTCCATAATTTGTGTGATGCAGAGGCAGCATTAACATGAGATTGTTGCGAAGCATTCGAGGTTGAACAAACAGTAGGAGAGGAGGGAGAGCAAACAGTCAGGAGAGCCTCACAATCTGTCCTACCCTGCAGGTTCTTTTTGAGTCTTTTCTAGTCTTGAGCAGCTCTAGATTGATCAGCTGACAACGGTGTTCGTAGCTGGGTAGCCGAAATGGATCATTCCAAGGTAGTCTACGAAGCACAAAACGGAGAAAGCGACGTTGAACTGATTCGATTCTCTCAGCACCGTTGTTGTAGTTTGAGTTCCAAACTGCAGAATAATACTTGAGTGTCGATCGTACCAGGGAACAATAGAGTGATTTCAGACAGTAGATGTCGGAAAAGTTTTTAGCTATCCTGAATATGGGCCCTAAGGTTGTAGATGCTTTCTCAACAATATACGTAATGTGTTGCCTGAAGCTAATCTAAGATTACACACAGGTCTACCTGATTGACGCGTTCGATTGACGAAAATGTGATAGCGGAGAAGTTGGCAGGGTTCACTACACCCAAAATAAAAAAGCAAGATTGTAATGCAATTTCGCATGATCTGGTTTCATATCTTGTAATGGATCGTAACTTGGAGAAAAAATGCAACATTGGTCGTGGGCAAAAAAGCAACACATCAATTCGCTTAGAAAAATTCAATGTGTGCGTGATGTTGGGCAGTTGATTAGTAGTAGTAAATTCAATGGCTCACAAAAAAAAAGATCCCGATCCGCAAAACTAAGATTCGAACCGCGTCCGAAGCGTGACGGCTCTTCATTGTAACCATCATGTCACCATATCAAGTTGAGGTGAACGGAATAAAAGCCCTACAGTTGCTTCGGTTGTCGAGGCACTCTACGTTACAACAATGAAGCAAATGTCGGTCGCACACACTTACATGTCTTCGTTTATTTCATAAAACGCATGGTGACTTGATGAGAGGCAGATGTGAGTGTGGTGACGAGTGAAAGTAAAAATAGAACACATAACAGCGGAATAACAACAGCGTATCGGCGTTCTGTGTCATTGTCTCACCCATATTGAGAAGTTGTTGACGGTTGAACAAAAACCCAACGGTTGCTGTGACTGTCGAGGAACTAAGCACACAGCGATAACAACTTGCACACACTCGCATGGCTTTGTTTATACCATAAAAAAGCTTTGTGGATCATGATGGGAAAAATTGCATTTTCAGAATCATTTCTCAAGATATGATTGCAAAAACTGCAATTGCATTTTTTGCTACAATTTTGGGGGTACGTTGCAGTTCAGACCTTCTCCAATATCGTGAGCTATGCTATCGATCGCCATGTTCCGAAGCGGGTTCCTCCAAAGACCAGAAATCTACCGTGGCAGTCTGCTGCACTACGAAAGCTCAAATCTTAAAAAAGAGCAGCATTCAGACGGTATTCTGAGCATGGGGGAGTTTCACATCGATTCCAATACCTGCGAATCAACAGCGAACACAAATGGATGTCTCGCCAGAGTCGTGCCAATTATTTAAGAAATGTGCAAGGCTGAAATTAGCTCCTAAGTCTTTCTGGAAACATGTCAACGATCAAAGGAAAGAATCTGGACTACCGTCAACGTTAACATACGGAGAACGCACAGCATTGAATTCCGAGGACATTTGCGAACTTTTTAAAGTCAAATTCGAGGGTGCGTTCTGCTCCGAGATATTGACACAGGGTCAAGTTTCGCTAGCAGCGAGTAATGTGCCACTATCTTGTGATCCGTCAAACACCATCAATATTGATGATTCAGTGATCCGTTCAGCTATCTCAAAAATGAAATAATCAACATCGGTTGGTCCGGATGGTATCCCTGCAGTTTTTTTTTTCAAAAAGTGCTGTGCTGGCTTACTAGCACCTCTGCGTCACTTGTTCCAACTCTCTCTAGCAACTGGAACATTTCCCTCGCTCTGGAAATCGGCCTACATGTTTTCAGTTGGCCGCAACTACGTAGAGTTTGGGGGATTAAGATCCTTCGGCACGAAATTGACACCATTCGTCTTGTACCACTCCAAAACATCCTTGGAGTGGTGACAAGAGACTAGGTCCGGCCAAAAAAATGTACGAACGTTGTGTGTTTTGAGAAACGGAAGCAGTCGTTTTTTCAGGCATTCATTCATGTATACTTGACCATTTACAGTTGAAGTTGTCACGAAAGGCTTGCTCCGTTCACCACACGAACAAATCCTCTGCCAAATCATGAATTTCTTTGGGAATTTTGACACTTGCTGCTTCCTAAGAGACTCTGGAACATCGAACGTGTCTTTCGCAGTCACATACTGGTTGCTGGGAATTTGTTTAAAGTCCGCTCCGTCTACCACTCATCTTCTTCCGATCAACGTTCCCCGAAACGTTTTATGACACGAGACACTGTAGACTGGTGAATTTTCAACATCCCTCCGATGGCTCGGTGCGAAAGAAGTGGGTTGTCGAGGTGCGTGTGCAAAATGTTCTTGCGCACTTGCTGTTCCTTCGAGTCCATTTTCTAAACTACTACACATTTCACAATGAAACTCACGCAGTGGTGGTTATTCCGACAGTCACGTCACTAGGTGACAATCGAGTCACCCATGTTTTGGTATTCTGAGAGAGGGGGTAAGTGACAAACCTCACCCGCGATGAACTCAGTTCATTTGTCGATGCATTCCCACAGTCGCTGTGATGTGACGAATGTCGCAAAAAAGTGACGGATATAGAATTTTGCAAGATGACGTCACTAGTGAACGTGTGGTTCATCCTGATGAATGGAATTCAGTTTTGACAGGAGTCCGTGGTTTGTTTGTTTTTGAATTCATACAGATGGAATAAACAAACCACGGACTCCTGTCAAAAGAAATTCATCCGATTCATTTTGCGAGGTTATGTTAGGTTGGTGTAAAACTCAATAGTCGGCATCTGTTTTACTCGTGACAATTTTTTTGTGATATTTTTCATCCGTGATTTCTTGTAAAATCCATACCGTTCTACATTTGATATGAGAGAGAACAGGTTAAATTGAATTTGAAATAAAAATTTTGTTAAGTTTTCACTCAAAAATTATCAAAAATTATTATTTTCTGAAACCGAAACCGTGGAAGTTTGAAAATGCTAAATGAATTGATAGCGGTCCAAAGATCAAATATGAAACAAGTACTGAGATGCAAGGCTGATTTGATTTGGGGTAACCAAGAATTATAGGAGTATTTCGTTCTAATATCCACAAACAAAATAGCTGATCATTTTGTACTGTATGGAAACGATATGAATTTATCTGTTCTAATCATTATTTTAATTGATTGATCTCAAAGAAATCCTAAGGATTATGTACCTCATTCAAATACCTTAATACATCGTACTTGTAGATCTTGGGTTCTGCCTAACATCAGCCCGTAAAGGCGCGGCTACAAAGCAACTACATGCTAAACGTGACTGGGTTCTTGCCACACAATCATACTAATGCAAAAATGGAACCTGGCACCGAAAGCTCTCAATGATTAACTGTGGAAGTGCATTTAGAACACTAAGTTGAGAGAAGGCAATAAGCGAATTACGAAAGCAATATGCTTAAAACTCTAAGGAAGAAGACTTCGAGATCTTGTGATGTATAGTCCATACATTTCTTTGATTTTCTAGTACACCGGGTCAATTCAACCATATAATTGATTTAATTTATCCTAGCCTTCTGATTTAAAAAAAAAATCGAATCCATAATTTATCAACAACATTCATTATTACTTTCATACTGAAAAGCTAATACGTTTATTTCCGAAAGAAGGTTCGTAAAAATCTCCTTATTTCCAGTTTAGTACGTCATCAAAGCGTTATTTGAGATTACATTAATAAAAATGTCATTGCACATTGAATGTTTTATATAAAAAAGTCCCGTTAAAAAGAAAACGTCACCCCTCAACAAATTTTTTTTAAGTTAATTCTTTGTTCGTATGCTTTTTGCACTTATGATCATGCAAAAATTCAGTTAAAAAATATCATCGTCGATCAACAAATGATATTCTTATTACATTGATAATCAATTATCTTATAATGAAGAGCACAGAGTGCATTGATTATAACGACCTTTGTAATGCAAAAAGCATGCTCCAAGAATACGTCGAAATGTATTCTTCAAGACTCATATAGTTTGCAAGTACGGTTTCTGTGGGTATCCGAAATCACCTAATATCAAATACATAAAGTCATCTATTTAGCATATTTTTTTAATTACCACCAAAGCTAGGTGTTCTTTCCACCATTATTGTTAGTTGCAGCCAAGTGTTAACCACTACCGCTGAAGTCAAACGAGTCGTGACAAGATCCTGCATGGTTTACGTCCACAAGCCTTATCTTCAAATTGTGATCGCACCCCAAAAATTATCAATATGAGAGGTATCATACAAATGGGTGGAATTTACGGCTTTGTTTTAATCTATAAAGTAAAAAGAATGCTCTCACATCCTTTTTTAGCATAAGTAGAGAAATATTGGTAATATTTTAATTTATTTTACATTTCACGTGATTCAGATTTCTAGGTGAAATAAAATCTTTGATTGAATGGATGTTTTTGTCATTCCAGAGCTCCCTGATTTAAGGACCTTGAAGTTAGGAAGCGCACCCAGTATTCTGTATTTTGATTTAGGAGTGTAACCAGATATAAGATAAGATTTTAGGGCTTCGGTTAATATTCCTAGCGGTTCAGATTTTTTTTATACAAGATTTTGGGTTAAATGGATCTGCTTTTTCTACCGAGAACTTCCTAGAGTAATTCTGCTTGCAATTGACAGTTCAAGTACATATGCCTGGCGGTCCATTGAACCAATCTACTAATTTTCATGAATTTGAATCATGCCCATGAATTTTCGCCTTCAGATAAGAAGACCATCACTTAAGGGAGTTATTTTACTTTTTACAAATATTGTAGTTTTCATTTGTAGATACTTCTTAAACATCTGAAAGTCCCTTGCGATTAACTGGCTGGCTTGTCGTAGCGCAAGGGCTCAGTAGAGATTCTCTGTTAACACCCGAAGCTAAGAGTTAGTTCCATTGCCCAAGTAACATTTCCAAAACCATGCAGCTTTATTAAGTTTTATTAAAGTTTTATGAAATCCATTTTTATACATAAGAAGATAGATAGATAGCTAAAAATACAGATTACTAGGCATAAGGAAAACCAATGAAATATTGTTTCTATTTAAATGAACTAAATGCTCATGGATTCAATAAAACCTGCTTTGCGCTTCAGTGATCTTTTAGAGAACCCTTGTATGGTATTCAGGGCATATTCAACTTTATAACTCCAACGTTAAAAAACTCTGATTTACCTCCATGAAGGTTCTTATTAATTATTTGAATGCTTGATCGATCGACGTACTAACATTCATGCAGTGTAATCCTTTCCGATTACAATAATAGTGTTGGTCACTCGCAGGTGAGATAATTCTCACATCCGTTCCGTCCACGTAACCAATTATCCCCGGAAAGCCCATTTTATCGTAGAAACCTCATTTAATAGCGTCTTTTTCATCATCATCGGTAAGAAATTTCATCGCTGTTGGATTCGTTTTCCAAGATCAGTAATGCTTCATTTAATGCTTTCGAAGAAGTGGGCTGAGCCAATCCGAATAACAGGTCGAGAACGAAGAGCTTCAGCAAGCTTATAATTGTCAAGATCGATGCTGATCATGCTCCCATTTTACTTTCCATTAATTCCAGAAGGTTAGTGAAGAGGCTGTTCAAAGCACAAAAGTACTGAGCTTTTTCAACCGCAATAAAAAAAATAAACTTAAGCAGAACAGTTAAAAACTAAACCATATTTTCTATTCGGAAGTTCCAATGGATTCGAAAAATCTCCTAAGGCTTTGTGCACAAATTACGTAACGCAGAAAAACGGGATTTTGGACCCCCTCCCCCCCCTATGTAACAATAAGTAACGCGAGACCAGACTCCCCCCCTTTAATTACGTAACGCTCACGAACACCCCCCCACCCTATTTCTCAGTTGCTATAAAATCATCACAAAAACTGTTATTTTTGTTGTTTTTATGTTTAATTCTAATATACTTGAAATAAGTAAAGATTGCAAACATCATTCAATTAATTTCATTTAAGTAACTTAAAGCTAATATAAAGATTACGAAAAACTTTGCACTCATTGTACTGTATTCAAACTGTTACAAATATTAGTTCAACAAGTTTATTCAAATGTCTTTAAATTATTTAAAGTATCAGAAAAAGAGCTTAATTCATATCACTTAAATCAACAGTATTTTATGCAATGCATAATATTTACCTATTGCAATTATTGTAATTGTTTTAAAAAAAAATTATTAATTATATTTTTTATATAGGTACTATTCAGAATTTTCCTTTTAATCCGGGCAGTGCATGAAAAAGGGCGCGCTATGTGCGACTAAATCATGACGGCAGAAACATAGAACAACAGACACAGTGACAAGTTCATTTGATGTAGGCTGAACGCAATGAGTAGAATCAACATTTCTTGTGTATTTAATCAAACCACACATTGTTTTAGTTAAATGCAACCATATATTTTAAACAACAATTCTTTTGTTCGAATCCAATATTGATAGTAAATTAACATTTCTAACAGAAATCTTTATTGAGTCAACAAAATTATTTTGTGGAATCAACAATCAACAAAACATTTACCTTAATTTCTTATTATTTCAATGGTTCTAATGTATAAAAAACATTTTTTTCAATCCAACCGCTTTGGGGGTGCATTGATTCCAAAATACTTTTTTTTTTATTCTACAATAAATGATTTTTGTTTTCAATAGAAACCTCCTTTGCAGCGTTTTAAGAAACAAAACAAAATTGTTGTTGGTTCAAAATTTAAATCGATATTGTTTGAATAAATAAATATTATGGGTAAGCCGTGAGTCAACAACAAAATTTGTTGAATCTATACAAAACAATATATTCTCAGCGTGTAGATGTACAATTTATGGAAAATTGTGCCAATTGGTGACGCAAATCGTCATAAAATACCTTTCGTTTAGTAGATCACATTTCAATAGTACACTGAAAATTAATTTTCGTTCATATTACGGTCGAAAGTAGGACTAACAAATCTATTCGTTGTTTTCTGCAACGAAACTGATTTTTACTTTCTACGAAGCTTCTTTCGTATAAAAAGCCACACGCGCAGCTGTCAAAAGCACAAAGCATTTTTTGACACAATAAGAACATTCGTTCATTCTACAAAAAAAAAACAAAGAGCTACGAATTCTTTGTTACCAATAAAAACAAACTTCACCAGCTCAAAATATAATTAAAAAAAGGGCAACCACGAGGAGTTGTTCTGCTCTTCACTGCAATATGAATGTTTCATATAATTTAAGAGATTGTTCTATGTGCATAATCCATGTTTACGAAACGAGTGAAAGCTAATTAACGAAAATAAATTTTCAGTGTACATCTTCATTTATCGATGCTTTAGAATTTGGTCGGAAATCAAAAGATAGACTTAATCCATTTATCTTAAAACTTCAGATTCACCACTTAGCCATAAATTTATTTCTATTATGGCCGTAAGAAACACATGCGATTGGCCATGAAAGGATCTAAAATTTAAAACTATGGCGATAATTGGTGCAGTGTACCAGTTATGGCAAACGTCATTAATAATACAAAGACAAAGTTTTGGCTAATTTTCGAAAAAAAATTCTTCAAAATATAGATTAAAACCTTTCATTGAAAGTGGGGTTTTCCCAGAATTTTTATACATAGTTCTCAACTAGTATGAACTAAGTCTTTTCTACTTGATGTAGAAGAAGATGTACGCTCATCATCCTAAAGCACCAAGAATAGACAGTAATGTTTGCTAGAATGAAAGATATGAAGAGAAAGTGTTGAAAGTTTTGTCAGTGTACGGTAGGTTGGAAATAGAATAGAAGAATTGAAAATTGAGCGAAAGTGCGTGGGTAAAGTAGTACTCGAACCAAGGACGTTACTATTGCCTAATCTACCTCTGCAGGGTAGGTCAAGGCACGGATGAATCCGCTTTTCTACTTACTACTTGCTACTTTGCTTGGCTCACAGGAAATTTAATTGATGCCAAATGGTTATTCACTTTTGATTTTTTTTTTTTCAAATTGGTTATTTTATTACGTAACGATTTAAAAACCCCCCCTTCCCCCATATGTCACAATAAGTAACGGTTGCTCAACCCCCCGCCCCCCCCCTTCATGCGTTACGTAATTTGTGCACAAAGCCTAAGCCGATGCTGAATGGAAATATATTTCGGACAATCTTCATCACTACCTGAATCAAACCATAATCCAGCACTCATTGTCCAGACAGTTTCTAAGAAATAAAATTGTTTGAAACGTTCGTTAGAACCGGTCTTCACAGTTGAAAATTGATAACACCAAATGTAATCAAGCTGAAACTGAAACAAGTCTATTTTGCTAATAAAATGCATATTTTTATTCTCAATTGGCTACATATATGTTTTGTTAACATGTCTGATCCTTTGGAATGAATTATTCTCGCAACACACTTACATTTTCAATTTTTACAAATCATGGTTCTCAAATATTTCTTCTTCCTCTTTTAGAGAATGGTTTTCCAGGCACTATAAATATGCATGATTCATACTTGTCCATGAGCATCATTCAAATTGAGATCACATTCAAGACATTCAGCAGCATCTGCGTGAGTGGTCAAAGTTTCTGCCGAAAATGACCAATTGCCATTACTTATTCCTCCGAATGCCGTTCATTTCCACACTTGTTTTGCTTTTATGCTCCTTAATTCTAAAGATCCGTGGGCAAAATTGTGCATCAAAGGTCAAAAACTATCGATACTCTTCGAATCTGCGGTAAACAAAATAATCATGTTTTAAACCAATCACAAAACCGTATCAAGGTACTTACCTCTATTCCAGACTGTGGACTTGGTTAGCCTTGCTGTGTTCTGTTATTCTCCTTGTTCCATCACTTTAAACATATTTTCCTATTACATAACTTAAAAGATATTTGTTCGTACTTTACATAAATTAATTTATCGAAAAATCAACCTCACCTAAAGTAAACAAGTGCATAGCCGAAACACCTAAAGGGCCTATACTGACAGCGATAATTTATTTATTGTTGTTATTTCATTCAATCTTATTGCTAAATTATCATAAACTTACAAAACAATTATGTTCTATGATTATTAGCTGAGAACTTAAGTAAAATACTAATATAATGAAATTGCAAATATTTTTATTTCTTATTATCAGTAAACACCAACTTCATGCATGCACCCATTTGGAAAATCTCATTGGTTTGACATTTCAAGTAATGAACACAGCCTTACTCACGGTTCATCTGTTCGTCACCATGGAATGAACGCGTCACTTCACCGTCACCCGACTCTCGGAATTAGGCTAAGTGACCTTGAACGCACGCACACTACAGTGCCATTTAATACAAAGGAGTGCAAGGCAAATTTTTTGGAGGAAAACAAACCATAATTCCTCTGCATGTGCTAGAAAGGGAAAGGTGATTAAACGTCAAAAAGCCTAATTGGGTGAGAATTGTCATGTGACACCGAAGTGACAAATCTCACTTGTATCGACGTGACTGTCGGAATAACCACCAGTATAAACAATACACGCTGAGGTCATTTCACCCAAAACTTCGTTGAAATCAACTCAAAGGGCGAATTGTTACAGCTTATTGAAAGTGATGTAATTTAACTGTCGACACCAAGGGGTGAGTCGCTCAGCACAATATCTCTTGTGCCCATATTTTGTAGAGTGCTTCAATGCGTTACTATGAGCTCTGACATGTGCCCATGTGTGCCACGTTCGTTCCACAGTTCAAACGTTATGTTTTGCCTACGCCTGCCAACCAGGCGGTTGTTTTGTTTTTCTATGCTTTGTTTTCCAGAAAATGCGTTAAACTTCGAAATCAGTAACATATCTATTTAAGCTACATAATTAAATATGATCCTTTTCTAAGGGCATCTTCAGCGGCGGTCTATTTTTAGATCACCTTTATACATGATTTGGATCAACCAAACTTGAATAGAACCAACTAAAATAGACCAACTTTGCGTTCCCCGCACCGGTGTTGTATATCTTGTTTCTAAACCCTCAAACACCTGTCATCTGTCAATCTGGCAACATCAGAGATCAAAAGTTGTTTTTCCAGAGATCGAAGATTTCTCGCAAACTTTTTGCTATGGATTGGTTTGACCAAATAATTTTTACTGCCAGTAGTGCGTCGTTGACAGACGACGAGGAATACTTGTTCTTTCGTTTGGCTGAAAGTGAGTGTGTACATTTATTTTAAACGATATAAAATAATGCTGATTTGTAATTTGACAGCGGAAAAACAAGAGTCGAAACGGGCCCCAACGTCAACCGTGATTTCTGGTTAGGTCATCAGAAGCTGTTCCATGACACGCCAACCTACGACGAGAAGCACTTTCTGCGTCGCTACCGCATGCCAATGGAGATGTTTCTGGACATTATGCGACAACTAGAGTCATCTGATGACTTTTTCAGCTAAGTTGTGATGCAGCTGGAAAAGTCGGCCTCAGCTCGTTACAAAAGCGCACTGCAGCCTTACGGATGTTGGAGTACGGTTCCTCAGCTAGTTCTCTCGACGAAAACGTAAGGATTGGGGAGTCAACCAGCCTACTGACCCTGAGGAATTTTTGCAAAGCCGTCCTGAAGACTTACGGCCCGCAGTATCTGCGCCCCCCAACTCCGGAAGAGGTGAAGAAACTTATGGACGAAAATGCAACACGTGGCTTCCTTGGAATGGTGGGGTCCCTTGATTGCATGCACTGGGTTTGGAAAAACTGCCCAGTGGCACTCAAGGGGCAATACCAGGGAAAGAAAGGGAAGCCCACGATGGTTCTTGAAGCTTTTGCGTCACAGAATACGTATATCTGGCACGGATTTTTTGGATGTCCAGGAAGCTGTAACGACATCAACATTTTAGACCGCTCTCCGCTTTTATGTGAGGTGTTGCAGGTAAAGTTAATTTTCCTATGTTGAAATTTTAATAAGGTTTGCTCTGATGCTTTATTATGTGCATTATTATACTGCATAAAATGAGCACTGTAAATCATAACTGTAAATATTTAACCCCATTATTGGAATAGAATCCCGGGGTGATTATAATCAGGTCAAATTTTTGTTTCGTATGTTTATTGATTTTTGGTGTTTATTTATTTTTTAGTTAAATTTTTGTTAACTTATTTATTTTTAGATTAACTTTTTGTTGAAGTTTAAGCTCAATTTACAATTTAATTTTTTGTTTTAATTTCAGGATAATCTTCTTGGCGGAACATGGCATGTCCAGGATAAAACGTTCAACCAGGGATATCTTCTTGCAGACGGAATATACCCAGATTGGCCA
Organism: Aedes japonicus; assembly: GCA_034211315.2. Lineage (NCBI taxonomy): Eukaryota > Metazoa > Arthropoda > Insecta > Diptera > Culicidae > Aedes > Aedes japonicus. The sequence goes on from JASCZW010005733.1 coordinate 29,505, forward strand.
TTGTTTCCAAAAACAATAACTTCTTCAAAGCTGTTGGCAAATTCTGGTACATCCTTGTAGAATCTGGGGCGAAGAAACGATTCGCAATATTATGTTGACATGCATAATATTGCATAATATGCGAATCAAATACAAAACTTCAGATACGATGGACGATTTCTATGAGGCACAATCGGTGGGCAATCATAATGGAGATGAACCTGACGCTGAGTTTATTCATGTTGGCGGTCTACTTCGATCATTTGATCAGGTATGCCAAGAAAGATCAAATTTGCGTGACTCAAGCAAATATTACGAGCAAAGGAACATTATTATGGAACATTTGTGGTCTGTTAAGGGAGAATCAATGTAATTTTCTTTCTTTTTTCGTTAAATATAACTAGTTTCCAGTTGTTACACGAGTTCAAAATTATTATAAAAAAAGCGCTCCACAATAACCCATCCCAAACAAAAACCAACATCACAATACGAATGAAATTAATCGCATGCTTGAACTCCAGGAATATCATCATCTGAATCAATGTCGGAATAGGTGATCATCACTTCTTCAATGAGATCTGGATCAGATAGAGTCTCCTCGTCGAGAAATTCTTCGGTAGCTCCAGAATTAAATTTCACAACCAGCTCTGCCTTCATCCGAATGAGCAGACTTTTCGACATTTCATCAAGTCCCTCGGTTGGAGTAGTTATAATTTTTATATCACGCTGAATTTCTTTCGTTTGCCGTTCGAGGATTTGATTCTTTTTTTTTATTTCTCGAAGCACTTCGTTCCAGGAAACCTCGGACTTGGCATCCTTAGCTTGTATTTTGGCTCTTTTTTGTCCAACCGGACGCGGTGTCGACGTAGCATTCGACGTTGAGGGATGAGGCTCTTCAACATTGGGTTCGTCCTCTGCAATTGAAGAAAAAAACATATAAAAAAAAACTTTTTTTAGTCACCAAATTTCTTCAGAACAAAAACTATCTTAGTAGAATGTGTTTTCATAAATTCTGTGTTATTGACGTTGTGTATGTTTTCATTTAATTACTAAAGTAATTTACTCTCTAACTACTACTTGATTCACAATTCTTTATTAAACTTACCACAAATCGCCAAAATATTGTCCTTGTGTTTTCTCTTCATTAGGTTTTTTGCATCCTGCAAATCCTTAAACTTCGGTTCATCCTTTAAAACCTCGAAGCAGGACTGAATCCGGAAGGATTGCAGCCCAGTTTCTTTTAAAAACAGCTTCCTGGCTTCCTGGAAACCGTCCTCCTTCGTGGTGCCGCTTTTGTTCACTCGGTTCACGAAAGCCAGACACCCAACATATTTCGCCACTGGGTGGCTCAACGTTCCGAACCGTTGACGAATTCCATCAGCTGGTCGGCCGATGAACGATGGGACCGATATCTGGGCGTGATCCTTAATGGCTTTCCAAAACTCGCCCCTCTGTTGGTCGGTTCCTCTGATCGAGTCCTTGGATACTGTCAGCCAAGATCGACATAGCTGCTCGTCCTCCTCCTCGGACCAGTTTTTTCCACGCTTCGTTTCGGACTGCGACATCCTATACAAAAAAATTGTCTTTCAGTCTTACAGGTCACAGGTTGCTAAACGTTGAATAGACTTGCCTTTTTACTAAAATGTAATAATAAAAACGAAATAAAATGAATAACTGAAAACAAAACAGAAACAAGCAGCGAAAAAAAAAAACGGTTTGCGTTAATAAACAACACGGTAGATTGATTATACTCAATAAATTTGAGTTTTTGTTTAGTAAAAGCTGAAGTTTTACTCAATAATGGGTATTATCAAGTAGCGTGTAGTGATTTGGAACAGTATTTTTTTGTTCCAAATTGCTGCAAGAATAGATCAAAACATATACCAGTTTTCAAATGATGCAAAATAGATCCAGTATAGAACAAAATATACAACACCGCTGCAGCGATGTTTTTGCGTTTGATCTAAAAAAATAAATCCAATCCACGATTTGGATCGCCGTTGAAGATGCCCTAAAGAATAAAGTGATACAAATGAATTCAATCGCACATTAAATCCTTTCTTAATTTATTGATAATCTGTGTCAGGCCATAAATATTCCAGATTCCTCTTTCGTCCTTCGAAAACGATACCTCCGATCTTTGCCCATTGGTTTGGCCCGGAACTTTCTGCAGCCCTTTGGAAAGAGTTCGATTTGAATGTTTTTTAGCTGCTCTAATATAGCATCAAAGGCCGTGTCCGCAATACCTCTGGTAAAAGAAAGTAATTGTGAGATAAATTATCTAATTTTCAATACACTTAATGAGAAGCAAAACGCAGCATTATTTTCTCATATAATGTGCGTAAGTGGTTTTCAGCATCATCGTCAAACAGCTCGATGCTGACGGATGTGACAGTTGTGGGATTGAGGGAATATTTGATACATTTCTTGCGCACCACTTCACTTCTCGGCTTAGAAAACGGAATTTATCAGGGTTTCCTGCGTATGTTGATCCATAAAAATATTTGAACGGAGTTCCACATGCAACTTCTTCACAAAGGCTCGCATTCATGATCCGTATGATCTCGTCAATCTCTCGGATCCTCTCGATGCGTAGCTGGGCCAGTGACTAGCTACAGAGGTTTTGCCTTCTCAACCTATTTCGGTTATGGAGACTGAGGGTTCCATATTAATTTAAGGCGGAATGTTATATCATGTCAGGACTTATTATTAAATCACTTACCTCATCCATTGCCCCACTCGAGATTTTGCCTTAACAAAAAGCTAGGTCAAGTTCACTTTTGATCATTTTTTCTAAAACTAATGTTTGCCGCGTGACGAAACCTAGGACAGGACCTGCCAGCTCAGAGAGAGATGACCTCTAATAAATTTATGATTGCTATGATACGGGGGTCGCTCAAGTGCTGCCAGATATGTTTACATAGTAATCCCATTGAAAATAAAGTAATTAAAAACATTTCTTTTGTCCTTCGGGAAATGAACCTGCATCAAACTAAACGTTAATTGATAAAGTTTCATTGAATTTCATTGCTGCTTACACTGCAAATTCTGCTGTGGGGAGAAATCTCGAGCAAGAGAATGTCTTCCTCACGTGCGTTCCAAATGCAGGCCTTCACCCACTTTCAGCGAACGATTGGATCTCTCGGGAACCGTTGAAAATGGAGACCCGGATGTAACACGTCACTGCGACCGCAATTTATCCCTTTGCACTTCATTTCGAACTGATTTAAAATAAACCACTGCAAAAGTGAACTTTTGTTCTAGTTGTCATAAACGAAGAAAGTAAAAAAGCAGTGACTACTAGCAACACCGCCAAACCAACAACAAACTGCCTGATTGCAACATAACTCGACGGAGACGGTAGAGGTGATTGTCAAAGCGACCAATAAAAAACTGTGTTTTTTGACAGGTTAATGGTCTTGTTTTTGCACTAACAGCTGGCAGGTCCTGTCCTAGGACGAAACAAACAAATCAAAACAACACCACAACAACCTAAAACGTAAATTTTCCAAGGTTGCTAGGTTATATAATCGAATAGTACAAATTTCAAAAGTGTACCACCGAGTGCCACACATGTTCCGTTATGGTGTATGATTTTCTACTACAGCGTGCCTGGCACACTGTTCTAAGCGACTCACCCCTTGGTCGACACCCTTTAAATCGCCACATCAGTGGGCACCTCGACTAAGAGAACGCGGTACAAGTGAGCAAGCGATTGCTAACGTAGTTTAATATGAAAATGTACACATAGTTACCTGCGCATCAACCTTTTTGGAATTCCCTGAAACAGTTCCAGTAAGGGCCGAAACGTTGGAAAAAAGATCCAAAAATTAACTAAGACACCAAGACCTATTCCACTACAACATAACCCTAAACATGCAATTCGCAACAATGTGTAATCTTTATTCATATTGCCAATCATTTCAACATGAAATAAAACATCTGGTTCAGAACGCCCCCTCTAAAGTTTCTCTAATCAATTGTGCAATTATTGTAATGATGTAGTACTTGTTGGCGCGAGAATGAGAGACGTTACCCTACCCGTGATCGAAACCGATCTAAATCAAATTGTGCTCACAGACTTCGTCCACTGACCAATACACAAGCAACTGGATGATGCATTTTCTTGTTTTTTAGGGGGCAACGATCTGGGCCTTCTGCCCTTTTGTCCCCATCGGATATAAAATGTTCTTTTGAGATGAAATAAAGCAGTACGAATTGAATTGTTAAAAGTAAAACCACAAGCTTTGATTTATTTGCTCCATTTCCACAAGTCCGCCGGTATTTTATCCTCCTCGTAGTTTCGCGCTTTTCTTGGACCTCACGCTAACAGTACTGTTAGTTCGCGTTTGAACCTAGTAGGACTGCCGATCAAATTTCAAAACAAATTTTAAAAGCAAATAAAGCACCAGTTAGCGTTTCAACCCTACCGATGGGTTGTTTGCCATTTTCCCCCAGCTCACCCTCAAATTTTCCTCTTATTTTTGGTTTCGAAATTCATCTATTTTTCGGTAATACCTAGAGCGGGATATTTGAGATGCAGCTTTGTTCTCCCCTACATGGTACCTATGCCTGCTATTATTTGGAAGCGCATCCGTATTGCATGAGCATATTCGAAGAATATCAAATATTGTTTTTTTTTTCGTTTTATAGCCATCGCCTGCTGATGTGGGTTATTTCATCGAACGCGCTGAGTGCATCAGCGAATGCGATATTCTATTCATTTTTTGTACGAAAAACAAGCGTTATGCAGCGTATCGAGTTCAAAATAAAAATCAGTTTCGTTTACTTAATTCTCCAATTCAGAAAATGGTTGAACAATTCCTCCAATATGGCTTGTGATTCGAGGTATTTTAATTTCACTTGACAGCAAAAGTAGTCTCAAAGCGGTTTGCAAAGGTACTTTGTCACAGTTTAGCAAGCTCGTCAAAATTCTGAAAATGAACAATAATAAATGTGGTTGGTCCCTACTTATCCATCTATAGCAACAGCAAAAGCATTTCGCTCAGGATAAAAGCAACACCCGTGTTGAATAATAAAAGAGAATCGTTGCCTTGTGCTGGGTTTCTCTGACGGGTCCCATGACACGTAGCGCCACCTCAACCGCCTCAATGAGTGACTTATTTGCTCTGCCTTGGCTTTCACGGAAATGCTTCCTTTCTACGAATCGTTTTGAGGTAATCAAAATTTACATCTCCCCCTCTCTCCGACGCTTTATTTGCAAAGGGAATTACACTTTCCGCGAATTAGATGGCGGCAGGCTTTGGCTACGAAATGACGAGAATTTCTATTGTTTCACTAACATTTGTTTACGTACACACATTATTCATGATCCAGGCTTCATTTGTTTTTTTTTTAAATTTAGCAGATAAAAAGTTCAATCATTTGAAATAATTTCAGGCATAAACGTCACCAAACACCCAGTAATAATAATTCCTAATAAAAAACCTGAGACACGAGCCCACCCTCAAGGCGGAAAGGGAAGAGGAAAAGCATTTGGCCTGTCATGCGACACGATGGAGTTTGAATTCTTTGCCTGGTGGGTTGCTTTCCGTTTGACATGTCTTGTTTAGGTTTTTACACCGAAACGGCGTAAGTTGACATTCAAATTGCGTTTCCCCCGGGGAGGGCATATCAGAATGGATTTGACGGTAAAGGAATATGATGCTTGTGATCGGGGGCAATGTGAGTGATACTCTCCGCTGAGAATTCCGGGCTAAATTAGGACAGAATGCTCACTCTCGCCCGAAATCAGATTTGACAACCGAGACTGCCTATCGTCACTGCAAGATTTCAAGCTATTTCATGCACTAAGCGAACACTTTGCCTAGAGAACATTGTTGTTATGACAACACAAATACCATAGAAAATAACAATATTGTATAATTGATGCTGATGGATGATTAAGTGTTTTATCATGTGTTGTATCCATTTTCAATGTCATAGGCCACAAAATTTGCCAGATTCGTTCGTTCGTGCTGTTCGTTTTTCGCCTTCATTAGAAACCATCGATTGCTAAAAATTGCACGAACTGGCAAAAAATAGACTGTTCCGATATTCATAAAAATACTAACGATTAACCGTCAATTCGAATAGCTCGCAGTTTTCCACCAACTTTTGGCTACGTTCTATTGTTTACAAGGTGTCTCACAATAAGTGTCACTAAAACAAAATGGGGTTGCAGCAAAAAAAAAAAAAATCAACCTAATCATAGTATTTATTTGAAAAATACATGATACAACCCTTCGCAGCTAGCACGCAAGATTTCCTAAGGAATTTGATCCCAAATATCAACCAAATGTTTGTTTTTGAATAGATCTAAAGTAAGCCCTTTCGTAGGGCCTACATGTTCAAGCATATAACCCCAAACAAAGAAGTCAAGTGGGTTGAGAACCGGAGATGATGCAGGCCATTCTTCGCTTGTGATGAAATCAGGCAAATTTTCCGCGCACCATGGGAGAGATGGGAGATTGAACAAATGGGAGATGGGAGAGAATAAAGGGTGTCCACGATGAAATTGCCACACACAAAATTGATTCGCAAAATTCGAGTTTTCATCCGATTGCCATCAAATTTTCAGGAATTGAGAAATAACTATTAAACTTCATTTTACCATTTTATTCGTATTTTATTTACAGTCCATACGCAAATGCCCGCACCTTGGCCTTAACCCCGGCCATAAGATTCTGCACAACCTGTGAATCAACCGTTTTTTGCATGTAAACCCATACTTTCTTCAGTTCCTCGACTGTCTTCACTACCTTAGGTCGTTTAAGAAGGTGCTGCTTCATAATCGCCCAGTACTTCTCGATGGGGTGGAGCTCCGGAGTGTTGGGAGGGTTGAACATTTTAGGCACGAAATTGACCTTATTGTCCGCATACCACTTCAGCACGTCCTTGGAGTAGTGGCATGAGGCCAAATCCGGCCAGAAGATTGTTGGGACGTTGTGGGCCTTCAGGAGAGGAAGCAGCACTCTTTTATGTACACCTGTCCGTTCATCGTGTCCTGGGTCACGAAAGGTGCACTCCGCTTCCCGCACGTGCAGATGGCTTGCCAAACCAGAAATTTCTTCGCAAATTTGGACATCTTCTGAGTGCGGACATGCTCCGGAACGCTGAACTTATCCTTGGCCGTGAAAAACAGGTTGCCGGGGATCTGTTTGAAGTCGGCCTTCACATATGTTTCGTCGTCCATGATGCAGCATTCAACTTTCGTCAGCATGTTGAGGTACAACTTCCTGGCACGGGTTTTGGCGGACTTGTTCTGCTTCTCGTCGCGATTAGGGGCCTTTTGTACCTTGAACGTTCGAAGCCCAGCCTTAGTTTTGGCCTTCTGGACAAAACTTCGGCTTAGGTGCAGCTTCTTAGCCACATCCCGAACGGAGGCGTTCGGATTTCGGTTGAAGGCCCCAACTACGCGGTTGTGATTTTTGGTGTTGTACGGAATACTTTTTCCTTCACTTCTGGGCTTCCGATCGGTGGTCAACCGTTCCTCGAACCGCTTAATCACTCGCGACACCGTGGAATTCGCGATTCCCAACGTTTTAGCGATGGAACGATGCGAGAGATCCTTGTTCTCGTGATGAATGCGCAAGATTTTATCACGCACGAGCTGTTCTTTCGACACCCAACGGTTAAAAAGTTAGAGCAATTTCATAGTGTGGCAATTTCATCGTGGACACCCTTTAGAGATTGGAGAAATGGGAGATGGAAGAGATAGGAGATTGGGAAAATGAGAGATGGGAGATTGGAGAAATGGGAGATTTGACAAATGGAAGATGGGAGAGATGGGAGGGATGGGAGATTGGAGAAATGGGAGAGATGGGAGAGATGGGAGATGGGAGAGATGGGAGATTGGAGAAATGGGAGATGGGAGAGATGGGAGATTGGAGGGTTTGGAGATGGGAGAGATGGGAGATGAGAGAGATTTGAGATGGAAGAGACGGGAGATTGGAGAAATGGGAGATGCGAGAGATGGGAGATGAAAGGGATGGGAGATGGGAGAGATGAGAGATGGGAGATGGGAGATGGGAGAGATGGGAGATAGGAGAGATGGGAGAGATGGGAGATAGGAGAGATTGGAGATGGGAGAGATGGGAGATGGGAGAGATGGGAGATGGGAGATGGGAGATGGTAGACATGGGAGAGATGAGAGATGGGAGATGGGAGATGGTAGAGATGGGAGATGGGAGAGATGAGAGATGGGAGATGGGAGCGATGGGAGAGATGGGAGATGGGAGAGATGGGAGAGATGGGAGATGGGAGGGATGATAGATGGGAGAGATGGGAGACTGGAGAAATGGGAGATTGGACAAATAGGAGATGGGAGAGATGGGAGAGATGGGAGATTGGAGAAATGGGAGATGGGAGAGATGGGAGATGGAAGGGATGGGAGATGGGAGAGATGGGAGATGAGAGAGATTTGAGATGGGAGAGACGGGAGATGGGAGAGATGGGAGATTGGAGAAATGGGAGATGCGAGAGATGCGAGATGGAAGGGATGGGAGATGGGAGAGATGAGAGATGGGAGATATGGGAGATGGGAGGGATGGGAGATTGGAGAAATGGGAGATAGGAGAGATGAGAGATGGGAGATGGGAGATTGGCGAGATGATAGATGGGAGAGATGGAAGATGGGAGATGGGAGAGATGGGAAATGGGAGAGATGGGAGATGGGAGAGATGGGAGATGGGAGAGATGGGAGATGGGAGAGATGAGAGATGGGAGATAGGAGAGATGGGAGATGGAAGAGATGGGAGATGGGAGAGATGGGAGATCGGAGAGATGGGAGATGGGAGAAATGGGAGATGGGAGAGATGGAAGATGGGAGAGAATGGAGATTGGAGGGATGGGAGATGCAAGAGATGGGAGATGGGAGCGATGGAAGATGGGAGATGGGAGGGATGGGAGATTGGAGAAACGGGAGATAGGAGAGATGGGAGATGGGAGATTGGCGAGATGATAGATGGGAGAGATGGAAGATGGGAGATGGGAGAGATGGGAAATGGGAGAGATGGGAGATGGGAGAGATGGGAGATGGGAGAGATGGGAGATGGGAGAGATGAGAGATGGGAGATAGGAGAGATGGGAGATGGAAGAGATGGGAGATGGGAGAGATGGGAGATCGGAGAGATGGGAGATGGGAGAAATGGGAGATGCAAGAGATGGGAGATGGGAGCGATGGAAGATGGGAGATGGGAGGGATGGGAAATGGGAGAGATGGGAGAGATGGGAGATGGGAGCGATGGGAGATGGGAGATGGGAGAGATGGGAGATTGGAGAAATGGGAGATTGGACAAATGGGAGATGGGAGAGATGGGAGGGATGGGAGATCGGAGAGATGAGAGATGGGAGAGATGGGAGATGGGAGAGATGGAAGATTGGAGGGATGGGAGATGCAGAGATGGGAGATGGGAGGATGGGAGACAGGATGAGATGAGAGAGATGGGACGATGGAGATGGGAGATGAGAGATGAGACATGGGAGATGGGAGAGATGGGAGATTGGAGAGACGGGAGATGGGAGAGATAGGAGATGGGAGAGATGGGAGATGAGAAATGGGAGAGATGGGAGATGGGAGATGGGAGATGGGAGATAGGAGAGATGGGAGATGGGAGATGGGGAGATGGGAGATAGGAGAGATGGGAGATGGGAGATGGGAGAGATGGGAGATGGGAGAGATGGAAAATTGGAGATATGCGAGATGGGAGGGATGGGAAAGATGGGAGATGGGAGATGAGAGATGGGACATGGAAGATGGGAGATGAGAGATGAGAGATGGGAGATGGGAGATGGGAAAAGGAAGATGGAGATGAAGATCGAGATGGAGATGGAACGGGAGATGGAGATTCAGCGAGAAAGAGAAAGAAATGTGTTTTATAGCGAATTTCAACCCTGGTGGTTACTCCTTACAGATTCATCAACGTTCGGTGAAGGACTCATGATTGGCAGATGATAGGTTTTTGACACGGAAATCTGTGTTAGGGAAAACTGTTCTTCTTTTAATATGCGATCATTTGTTTGTTTTTTCTTTGTTCGGGACATAAACCACTGCCATCAGTTGTTTGATCTTTTGTAGCATATCCCTTGTCCTTTGTTTAGTGCAAGCCAAGTAACTTCATCACTGTTGAGAAATGATGGAGTATTTTGTGGTTGTTACAGTCACCATTGCTTTATCCAGTTAAATTCAATTCAATTGATTTGCTTTGTTTTTATCATTTTACAATTTCGGTACAATTTTTTCATACATAATAGAAATTTATAAATCCTTGCAGCTTTTTACCTGGTTTTTGTCTGCTAATACAGTTGCTTGTTTTAATGGCGTATTTTATGCAGGAAAATACTATTTAAAAACCTGCTGCTACAGCTCAACGATAGGGAACATTTATAGAAAGGAAAAATTGCTATTTTCTTATCATTATAATTATCACAGAAACTACGGTACCAGGTTTGAGATCAGATTATTTTCAGAATTTGAACAGCCCGTCCAAAACTTTCGGAAAAGTTTGCTGGTCCACGATTCAAGCATCTCAGTGTTAGCCGCATCCTGAAGTTCTTCGGTCGGGAAGTTGAAAGGCAAATCCAACATCATTATGAGGAGTGTGTTTTATCTGATTCGAGGTTTCTTTCGACGTGTTAAGGCGCAGTTATACCAAGCTGACGAAAGATAGGTTTGTAAAGCAATATTTCTTCCGTACTGCTCAATCGTCGAGCATTTTGGACAGTTTATCACATTTCTCTAATGAAGTTGCTACATGTTTATCGAACTTGAGTTTCCCATCGAGTGTTAGTCCTAGACACTTGACTTTTTCGGACCAATGAACATGGCGGCCGCGGGTTTGTGGGAGATATAGTTGACTTCGCCTTCGCGTGAAAAAATGGCCGCACCACGAAAAGGTGATCTACGAACGTTGTGGGTGATTCAAAAGGTTTTCAAAAGTTAACAACTTGAATGATAATTTTTGAAACCCGAATTGATAAATTGTCAACCAATCGAATCAAACACCTCGAAAATCTACCAAGACATGATTTAGTTATTAGCGTTGAACTTTGAACTCACTCATGCTCTACTCTTGCCACAAAACGTATTCTACGTGAAAAAACCAACCCACTATCATTTTTGTCATAACTTGCCTGAGTTCATCCTACCTAAATTAAATTGAGCATAAATCCAAATATCTCCCATTGTAGTCTAATCCACCACTCCCGCCACTATGAACCGCCCCGGAAAACAGCTTTAGGACGTCACAATCATCAAAATCGATGGCACAGAGGCTTGGAAAATCTCTATTCTCTCAATCCCATATGTTCCCCATGTAAGGCAGCAGGACATGAACCAGTTCAAATAGGTCCGAACAAAAATCATCCATTGCGGACACACGGGGCACAAATATAATCGCCGTTTCAGGAGATGGGTCACAGCCATCACCGAAAATCAACCCAAAAAAACAAAAAGAAAAAAAGAAACCGTTGACCAATTCCAGTCCTGCAAGCGAAAATCGGGAAGAGTAGGCGGAAAAAATGCCACCAAACCGAAATATTTATGTTTATGAAAGCAGTTTAGTTTTATACAGTTTGGGTTGATTTTTTTTCCTAGACAGTAGTGTTGGGTGGTTGATGGCGGTGTGCGGTGGATCTGGTTTTTATTCAGGAAACCATTTAGCTTCTAATCTAAACACGATGATGTTTTTGCTCCTGCTACTGACTACCGTAGATTATGACGATGATGATGATGATGATGATGCATGACGATTATGGTTCGATGGTTTATGAAAATTTATTTTATGTGTTTGCCCCTCAGTGCGGCGGGATGGATTTCGGTTAGTTTGGGTGGCACCGGTGGCATCATCGTCATCGTCGTCGGTCGTCGGGAATGCGGAAGCTCGGGGAACAGAGATGTGTGGACGTTCATGTGGGTATGACACAGAACTCAGGACTCGAATTATGGTGCTTAGGTGGGAGTGCGAGAGGGGGAGGGCTGAGTTATGGCGTCAGTTTTGCAATGTTTGATTTTGCTTGATGTGTATATTCGTTTTTTTGTGTGTGCTGTGGGTGAGATTATGATGCTCGCAGATAAATTAGATTTATTTCGAAGGGATTAATGGATGATGGCAGAACGAGATGAATGAATGTGGGTATGAGTGCATGTGGATTTGTACAGATTGAAATGCGTGTGGGGAAATTGAATGTTTCGCAAAATCTAATGTAAATGGAAATTCCAAATGGAAGTGGGTTGAACGATTCACTTAGCTTCTACCCCCGCCTTCATTTCGTTCTACTTCATAGAATCGCTTTCTCTCTGTTGCGGTTAATTTTTGAGTTTTATATAGGTAACTGATGTGAAATATAACAAAACTTCAGGAAAACTCTAAATGGTATATTTTTGTGATACCTTGGGATACCTTAATAAAGGGCGAACACGAAATTATTGCGACACATTCAAAGGGCATAACTTTTTTACCATTGGGTAAAAATCAACCAAATTTTGCACACTTTCTCATTGATGTGTATTGTTTACATGCTGTCAAACTCGAAGTCGTGTTTTTCGATTCAACGAAAATGGAGGTGAACCAACGCGAGTCGAGAGAACAAATTCTTTCCAAACACCTGGAATTTCCTGACCTGTCGCACCGGCAGTTGGGAAAAATGTTGAACATTCACCATTCAACCGTCTCCAGAGTGTTGAAGCGGTTCCAGGAGCGGTTGACGTTGGACCACGGCAAAGGAGCAGGAAGAAAACCGGGACCGGAGAACAAAAAGACGGAGGGAAAGGTGAAGCGGATGATTAAAGCAAATCCCAACGTCTCAAGCCGTGATTTGGCTAAAAAGATCGGCATGTCGCAGAGCTACGTCCAGAATGCAGTCCAGAAGAGCTGGACTACACACATACAAGGTACAGAACTTCCCCAACCGCGATGAGCGGCAACAATCGACGGCTAAAACTCGGGCACGGAAGCTCTACGAGAAGATACTGACAAAATATGGCTGCTGTGTGATGGACGACGAAACGTATATAAATGCCGATTTTAAGCAAATTCCGGGGTTGGAGTTTTTCACCGGCAAGAGCAAGTTCTATGTGGACGACAAATTTAAGAAGAAGAAAATGTCGAAATTCCCCCTTCAAATATCTCATTTGGCAGGCCATCTGCTCTTGCGGACTGAGGAGTGAGCCTTTCGTGACAAAGGGCACAGTAAAAGGCGAGATCTACAAATCTGAGTGCCTCGAGAAGCGCCTTTTGCCGTTCTTGCAGCAGCACGACGAAGCTCCGCTATTTTGGCCAAATTTGGCATCATGCCACTATTCTAAAAGTGTCCTGGAGTGATATGCGGCCAATTCTGTCCATTTTGTTTCAAAGAACATGAATCCACCAAACTATCCGGAGCTGCGCCCGGTGGAGCAGTACTGGGCAATGATGAAGCGGGAACTTCGGAAGAGCAAGAAGACAGTCAAAGACGAGAAGGACATGTTAAGGAAATGGAAAAAAAAACTGAGAAACTTGTACCGGATGACACTGTAAAGACTTTGATGGAGGGCATCAAGCGAAAATGCGTTCAATTTTACACTCAAGGTTCCATCGATTAACTTTTCTTTTGATTTTTGAAGTAAATATATGTATAAAACTACCCTAAAATTTTGGTTTGATTCTAAACATTATAAGAAAATTGACATGACATTTTCGGTGTCGCAATAATTTCGTGTTCGCCCTTTATTTGTGTTTTCTTTGAAAATTTAATGTTTAATCATAATACGAACATCGAAATCTACACTGAGGGTGATCGCTTAAAAAAGATATAAATTAGAGCGACTAAGCTAATAGAACGAAGTTTTTTGATTGACCTGAAGATTTTGAATTCAGGGCTGTTATAAAATTCCAATTATCAATTTATGACAATGAAAAAACATTTTCTTCTACAGCCAACCAAAAGAACTCTTCTATTGAGCAAGCTGAGATTTCCTGCGTGGAATCGAGATGCATTTGGGTCCGGGTATCAAAAACCATTGCCCGAGGAGGTCTGGGAAATTAAGATCGCCTATCACTATAATCTCGTCCATAGCATCTGCTTGAGACTATATTGCATATAGCGATTCTGTGATGTTTTTTGATCAACGCGTTCGCCATAGAGCAGCGGGGCAGCTCGTGGTTCATCCTTCTCCTCCATGCACCGTTTACGTAGTTACTACCAGCGAAGAGACACCAGGCACGTGAGAAAAATAGTAAGAGTCGAATCGATAGTAGCAGGAGTGTGGTAGTGCGGAAAATGGAAGATGGACACACCCATTTATACCAAACACGTCGACCCGGGCGAATAGAAAACATGGAGAGTTCCATCTGGCATCTTCTCATAACGATAACCAGTGATGGAGTGCTGCGAGGGCAACGATGTTTTTGTACCGAAGGAGACCAGAGAGCGTCGAGCCACGATCGGAGTAGGGTAGGAGGGAACAAGGCCGAGTAGTCCGAGCACCACCGGGGGCCAGTTCAAGTAGTTTGTGAAGTAGCACCGACAAAGGTTCGCGAGTTGCCTGTGAACCAGAAGTCTTGCTCCATCGAAATCGCAGGCACCTACTCGGATAGCATCGTTCGGGAACTCTTTGTCGGAGTAGGATAGATCGACCACTGGGTACTTTGTAAAATAGTTCGTAGCAATAGTTTGGAAGTGGCTTGCTCCGGGTCCGGATTCAGTCCACTTGACGAGATGGAGATGGAGATTGAGATGGAGATTAAGATGGAGAGATGGAAAGATACACGGCAAGCCGTTTCAACTCAGTTTTGAGTCGTTTTTGACTCACTGTCGTCAAAACTGGAGTCAGTCAAATTTGAGTAAATGTTACTGGCATTGACAAGTCGAAAAATCAAAAACATCGACTCAAATTAGATGGATGTTTTTGATTTGTCGACTTGTCAATCCCAGTTACATTTAAAGGGAGGGCAAGTTCGTCTGAAAGGTTCTTTAAAAATACGGGTGCAATACCGTCTGGGCCTGGTCCCTTAGAAGCATCCAAGTTTTTTAGTGCATTGAGAATTTCGGGCATTGAGAAACAGGGCTATCGTCCGACATTCTTACGACATGCCCAGCCCATCGTAGTCGACCGATTTTAGCGATGTGTACGATGGGAGGTTCTCCCAGCAACTGATGCAATTCGTGGTTTATTCGCCTTCTTCACGTTCCTTCTTCCATGTGCACACCACCGTAGATCATACGCAGCACCTTCCGTTAAAAAAAAAACACAGAGGGCGCGTTGGTCATCTACTAGCACTGTCCATGTTGCGTGGCCGTAGAGAACTACCAGTCTAATTAATGTCTTGTAGATGATCAACTTTGTTCGATCTTAGCGTCTTTTGGAGTTCAAAGTAGGCACGATTGCCAGTCATAATGCGCCTTTGTATTTCTCTGCTGGTGTCGTTATCGGCGGTTAACAATGAGCCCAGATCCACGAATCCGTCTAATCCCTCGATTTCATCACCGTCGATCTGAACTCGTGGTAGGAGGCTAACATTGTCTTCTCGTGAGCCTCTTCCTTTCCTGTATTTTGTTTTCAACGCATTAATCACAAGACCAGCTTCAGCCTTAAGTCTGGTGGACGTTTCCGCCATCATCTCAAAGTTAAGTGCTTCGATATCAACGTAGTCGGTGAAGCCAAATAGTTGGAAAGACTTCCTGAAGGTCGTGCCACTCGCTTCTATTCCGGCTCTTCGAATCACACTCACCAATGCAATGTTAAACAACAAACACGACAAACCACCACCTTGCCGTAACCCTCTCCGAGATTCGAAGGGACTCGAGAGTGTCCCTGATACTCGAACGACACACAACACTCGTTGTTTTGACCAACCGAGTCAGTTATTCCGGATATCTATGTTCGTGCATAATCTGCCTTTAGCTGATCTAAATGGTGCATAAAGGGTGTTCCGATCAAAATTTGGTCAAACAGTAACGTGTGTGAGTCGATCAAAGTTTTTATTAATAAGTCAATTTCTTTTTCTTTTGAAGTTCAGTTAATACAGAATACAGGAGAAATATCAGCTACACTTCCTTTTTACCGATTTTGCCGGGTTTTTTTTTTAACAACAGTCTCCTTGTCCACTTTATTCGGCGCCGAACGCCAGTTTGCCTTGAACTGTTCCTCGCACACAACAGCTGAGTTTTCTTAAGGTTCCGCTTGACGATGGCTCAATATTGTTCGATTGGGCAGAGTTCTGGTGTGTTGGGAGGGTTCTTGTGCCTGAGCACCAGTTGAACGTTGTTGGCAGCATACCACTCCATGGCAAGCTGCCAAATCCGGCCAAAATAGAACGGTACAATTGTGTCGCTTCAGAAAAGGCAGTAGGCGTTTATGTAGGCACTTGCTCAGATAAATTTCCTGGTTGACGGTTCCGGACGCAATTTAACGTTGCTATTCAAGCCACATGTATGTACAAATGGCCTGCCACACCCGAAATTTCTTCGCGAACTTTGACAGTTTAATGTGCTTGAAAATATCTGCTACCTTTCCCCGTCCGGTTGCCGTATAAAATTCCTGTCCAGGAAGCTGTTTAAAGTCTGCCTTGACGTAATTTTCATCGTTCTGTACCACGCAATCAAACTTCGCCGGCATCGTCGTGTACAGCTTTCGCGATCGCGTTTTGTTTATCGTCTCGATATGAAGTCACCACTTTCTTGTAGGTCGACAGTCCAGCTTGTTTTTTAGCTCTATCCACGGTTGAAGGCGCCACTCGCAGCTTCTTTGCGACCTCTCGGACGGAGAGGTTGGGGTTCCACTCGAAACAGCGGGCAACTCTTTTTGTCATCGCTGTGGCCTCCGGCTTTCGTTCACCGAACACTTTCAAAACGTTAGTAACAGTTGATCTAGAAACCTTCAACAATTCGGCCAACTTGGCGTGAGAGAAGTTTGGATTTTTGCCATGCACGGGCAAAATTTTGATGCATTGCTTCTCTTCTTTCGACGACATTTTGATAACTGAAGTGCTTATATCAAAATCAAAATAAAGGCGTAATACTACACGCACACATCTTCAAAATGAGGGGTTTACAACATTTTTTAATGCACGATGGAAGGAAATGCGTCAAGTTTAAGTCGACCAAATTTTGATCGAAGCACCCTTTACACACTGCATGAATTCTTTCACCGAAAAGTCTAAAAATAAAAAAAATCGTGCTGCAGTCATAGTGCATTTAAATGACCAATTTGTTTGCTGTAGGAAATCTTAAATCTGTTAAGTTCTGAGAAAATCGTAAATAAAGGGTGTCCACGATGAAATTGCCACACTATGAAATTGCTCTAACTATTTAACCGTTGGGTAGAATTTAATGAAAATTTGGGTGGATTTAGTTCATAGTGCATTATTTACATCCTGCAAGTTTTAAAGTCCTGTGTCCTCGCGGAAATGGAGTCGAAAGAACAGCTCGTGCGTGATAAAATCTTGCGCATTCATCACGAGAACAAGGATCTCTCGCATCGTTCCATCGCTAAAACGTTGGGAATCGCGAATTCCACGGTGTCGCGAGTGATTAAGCGGTTCGAGGAACCGTTGAGCAGCGATCGGAAGCAGAAGTGAAGGAAAAAGTATTCCGTACAACACCAAAAATCACAACCGCGTAGTTGGGGCCTTCAACCGAAATCCGAACGCCTCCGTTCGGGATGTAGCTAGAAGCTGCACCTAAGCCGAAGTTTTGTCAGAAGGCCAAAACTAAGGCTGGGCTTCGAACGTTCAAGGTACAAAGGCCCCTAATCGCGACGAGAAGCAGAACAAGTCCGCCAAAACCCGTGCCAGGAAGTTGTACCTCAACATGCTGACGAAAGTTGAATGCTGCATCATGGACGACGAAACATATGTGAAGGCCGACTTCAAACAGATCCCCGGCAACCTGTTTTCACGGCCAAGGATAAGTTCAGCGTTCCGGGCATGTCCGCACTCAGAAGATGTCAAATTTGCGAAGAAATTCCTGGTTTGGCAAGCCATCTGCACGTGCAGGAAGCGGGTGCACCTTTCGTGACCCAGGACACGATGAACGGACAGGTGTACATAAAAGAGTGCCTCCGAAGCGGCTGCTTCCTCTCCTGAAGGCCCACAACGTCCCAACAATCTTCTGGCCGGATTTGGCCTCATGCCACTACTCAGGACGTGCTGAAGTGGTATGCGGACAATGAGGTCAATTTCATGCCGAAAATGTTCAACCCTCCCAACGCTCCGGAGCTCCGCCCATCGAGAAGTACTGGGCGATTATGAAGCAGCACCTTCTTAAACGACCTAAGGTAGTGAAGACAGTCGAGGAACTGAAGAAAGTATGGGTTTACATGCAAAAAACGGTTGATTCACAGGTTGTGCAGAATCTTATGGCCGGGGTTAAGGCCAAGGTGCAGGCATTTGCGTATGGACTGTAAATAAAATACGAGTAAAATGGTAAAATGAAGTTTAATAGTTATTTCTCAATCCCTGAAAATTTGATGGCAATCGGATGAAAACTCGAATTTTGCGAATCAATTTTGGTGTGGCAATTTCATCGTGAACGTCTTTATAGCTCAATCTTACACTAAAGTGATGAATAATTTCCCCAATTACTTGAAGACAAGTTTAACTAAATTTATGAAATATTTGGAACATGAGTCGAATGAAGGCAGACCTAGCCCAAGCCCTCCGTTATTTCTGAAGCTAATTACTCTTCTTTGTTTTTTCATCTTCTTCACAAACCAGTAGGTCATGTTTTTAAAGTTAGAACGCTTCGTCCGGTTTTTGTTTGCCGAACTTCCTGTGAAATATTAATGGTTTCGAGCAGAGACCGAAATTTTCGCCTACGTGAGAAGAGAAACGTCCTTTTTCACCCGCTTGGAGAAACAAATGAGAATGTGAGAAGCGAGACAATATTATACGGCACCACAGCAGTTTTCGCGAGAAGAGCAACGGCGATTCATGGTATTTTCAAGGAGAACATGAGTAGCTGATAAAATCGTTTCTTTTTCAGTGAATCCTAGATGCCGATAATTATTTTTCACTTAATTTTGACACCTGAAAATGCACCCGTCTTCATGCTTGTTTTATTCTGACATTATTGATCTGTAATGATGGTCCATGGCGGTACCAGTGTTGCACCAACTTGGCCTTATTTTCGCCTTTTGCTCCTCGTAGACGATCTAACCATGTGCTCAGTGAAAAATGTGACATGAGAAGATATATTCGTTGGATGCCGGAGAGGATATTTTCGCGCATGCAAGCGGAGGGATAATGAATTATCAGCGAAAAAGGAGGTGTAAATGTGAACGGTTCGCTACTCATCGACAACCTGCTTGAGAGAGGCATGGTTTTCACCCAGCTGAGTGAGAATTTCGATCTCTGGTTTTCGAGGTTCACGTTTTCGCATTGTTTAGCTTCACTACCATGACGCACCGGTCCGGTATTGTTTTGTGTTCCGTAGTCCAAAGCCCTAAAATTGAATTCCAGCTAATAAAAGGCTCGCAACCATACAACGTGAATGCAAACAAAAAATCCTTCACCACTCAAATCAGCACCACTGCCGTTCGGCAGACCGTAAATAACGATCCTACCAAAATGAAATAAAAGCTGACAGGAAAAATTCGCAATTCAAAATACGGGAAATATGACGATCTACGGCATCACCAGCAGGCATTTATTTTCACCACCCTTCGGGTTAAAAAATGACGCTGCATCATGATGATTATTATCATTATTTTATTATGCATATTAAAAATGAGTTCGAGTGTGGCACAAGATCCTGTCCTGGTTGCTGGGCCTTGTCTCGTATGATGTATATTTTTATGAACCAATAATCTTTTTTTTTCGCTTGTGGAGAACTGGGAGGATGCCAGTCCGGGGATGGTTTTATTGATTCGAGTTCGGGATGTGACTCGAAGGGCTTTTTGTTTTGTTTGGTTGGTCCGGAGCTTTGATTTGTCCTGAGCTGGAAGTTCGTCGTCGGACAGGAAATGAGCTTGTGTGCAATTTATTTCGATCTATGTGTGATGTTTTTCGTTGGTATTCAAAATTGTGGCAGCTAATGGCAGTGGGATTGGGGATGCTCTAGATTTGAACGATTTGACCCGAATAGCTCTGAATATCACAATGCAGCACCGTGCCCGTTTAGTAATTCATCCTGTGAATTTTAAAGTGCCGTTGCGTACAGTAAATCATCTAAAATTATAACTCTGCAGCATTTCCGCCAATCACACGCATACAAGCATCCCTAGGTCATTGTGGTGCAGGAACGCAATCAGTGAAAAACATCTGCAGCATAAAATTTGTCAAGCCCTCCGGAAATCAACTCGCTTCACAACTCCCCATACAACCTGCGCAACCTTGTCCTGTCCCGTTCGGATCGCAAATCGTCGTAAAAATATATCCCTGGCTGAAACCGCCAAAAACTGCAACATTTCACACGTTTCATCAACCGCTGATCGTTTTGCTCCACTACTGTTGCTGCATTGAGTGGCTTCACCATACAAAATAATGAATACCGTGTAGTATATGGATGGGTACGCGTTCTGGCTCGCCTGACTGCTACTGCCACCCCGTTGTTTATCAACCGCGATGAAATCGAGTGAGTGACTGAAAACCAACCTCAAATAGCGATGTGCACTGAGGCTGCTGCTGCTGTTGCTGCTGCATCACATATCACTCCTTTTCCTCCCGGATAGGATTACCTCAATGAACCATAACATCTCAGGGTCGGTGAATCCACCCAAAATGTATTGTATGATTTTTTAGGACATCTTTTTGACAAATGGGTTGAAGCTAGAGTAGAACAAATCAGTAGGAAAACAAAGAATCGAGCCATGGCCCCTTGTGTGATGGATAAATAATGGTGAGTATAAGGTCTGTATCCACAATAATCCGGACACCTCAAAACATAAATAAAAAATAAATTTCGCATTATATTTCCGTCGTAGTTTTTTATTTCAGATTCATGGGATGTGTTTTAACAATTCGTGAAGACAAAACATAGTTATTCGGTATTTGCATAACATTTTCGAACTTTGCGCTTAACTCCGTGCATTAGGGTTTGTACAGACTCTTCAGAAATCGTAGAAGCCGTATTTGTCCAAATTTGCTGAAAGTGTTTGATGTCTTTGATTCCTTGCTTCTTTCCAGAAAGCTTCCGCTTCATCAAAGCCCAATATCTCTCGATGTCGTAGCTCTGGGCAATTGGGCGGGTTTGAGGTTTTTGGTACAATGTTCACTTGATTTGCTTGGTACCACTCCATCACAGTTTTAGCATAGTGGCATAATGCCAAATCGGGCCAGAACAAAGGTTTTTCTTTGTGACTTTTGATGAAGGGTAGCAATTGCTTCTGCAGATACTCTTTCTGATAGATCTCCTTGTTGATTGTGCCTGTAGTGACGAAAGATTTACTCTTTTTGCCACACGTGCAAATTGCTTGCCACACAAGGTATTTTTTGGGAAAATTTGATGCCTTCTTCGTTCTGAAATGCTCAGCTGTAGCATTTCTGGCCATAGCAGAGTAAAAATCCAGCCCTGGAAGCTGCTTGAGATCCTCCAGGACATAAGTTTCATCGTCCATAACAACGCATGAAAACTTCGTCAAATATTCGCAGTACAAACGTCGAGCCCGTGATTTTGCTGTTCTGTTTGTCGTTGCGATTTGGAACTGTTTTTACTTTATACGACTTAAGTCTTAAACGTTGTTTTGATTTTTGGACAAATCCAGGCGACATCCCTATTTTACGAGCCACCGTTCGAATGGAGAGATTTGGGTTTTTCGTTAATATCCTTTTCACCTTTCGGTCCATGACAGGATCAGCGCGTCCAATGTTTTTGTCACTTCTCGGTTGCCTCTCCACCGTCAAACGTTCCGAAAATGTTTTCAGCACATCGTGAACAGTGGATTTAGGCAAATCCAATGTTTTTGCAAGCTCCCGGATTGACAAGTCAGGATTTGCCGTACGCCCGTACAAAATTCGCTCGCGCACTTGTTTTTCTTTCGTCGCCATCTTGAATACTTAACATGAAATGTAAAGATCAATCATAGTATTTTTCATCATAGACTCTCAGCTATACCACAGTGAAATTTCATTCCTACGTGCAATATTTCAAAAGTTACAATGATTTGAAGGTGTCCGGATTAATGTGGATACAGACCTTAGCAGTGAATCGAAGCAGCTTCTCACCATAAATACTTACCGGGGTCTCTTCCAGTTCAACCGCCTCGCTCCAGGGGTAAAAACAGGGCATGGGTCATTCCAAAGACTAGTGAACACAATGATTGCTGACATTCTTGGGGTACGTTCGTTACTCGACGATGCTATCGTCTTCGGACAAACCTGGGGGGCACGCAAGGCACGTATTTTCAAACGGAAATCAAGTACATCATCAACAGCCAGGGCATACGGCCCGATCCAGAAAAGTTCCAATCCATCGCCTCTAACCTCGAGCGCATCGGAAGAGTGAACTACAACGTGTTCCTACAAGATCGATAACGGCTGATACGATCACACACATCAACCAATTGAAGCAACATTCGGTCAAGGTTGTTCCAGATCCAACTGCAAGCCAAGGTTCAAGTCCATTGTCCGTACTCGTCGACGGATTTGGACTAGACATACCATCTGCAGCCGTTCTAGTAGTGTGACCACATTCGACACCAGAAGAGGACCTGGAAACTGACGAGTCGCAGTACTTCTCGGACGAGAGCAACGAAGAAGATGATCCACCACAGCCAGATCCAGTGCCAATTCCGGTTCCGGCTCCAGGAAGACCCCAATGGCAAATCCGTGTGCCAGCAAGGTTCCAGCCGTACTGGATGCACTCAGGGGGAGATGTTCCATACCGAGCAATCACAGCAACCACTGACTGCAGTTATGTAAAAAAAATAATTTGATTCCGAGGCTTATTACGGTTTTCACTTCACGGTGAAAACGAAGTGAAAACGAAAACGGCCATTTGCTTATCAGAAGCAGCAAACGAAGACAATGCGCATGCGTGCGGGAAAGGCTGCCACATAATTTCAGATGCGTTCACCATGTGGTGTACAGAGTTTTCTTATGCAGGTTAGCATATATAACGGGCGGTTTGGCCAACGTTAAGTTTTGCGCTTATTTTGTCGGGGTGCATGAAATTAATTACGAGGCAACGTCGAGAACTTTTATGTTTACGAATGAACAAGAGAGTGTAACGAAGGAAGCGGCAATTGGTGAGATGTATCTGACTATATATTGTGAATCACTAAATACGCGTCAATCAAGCATTGCAGATACGCTTGATTGAAAGTTTCAGTATGTCACTACTGGAGCGGGGCTTATTGTGTACGAAGATAGCTTCGGAATGCTTGCGTTCTTGAAATGGGCTATTGGAGTCGCGGTAGAGCTGTCACCTTCTAATCCCCGGATTTAAGCTTTTGCAACTGTAAACAGCAAATATGAAACAGTTGCAGGAAGATTCTATCCATAATACCGCTGCCAGACAGTGGGAATTAGATTGTAAACACACACACACACACACACACACACACACACACACACACACACACACACACACACACACACACGATGAAAACGAAGTGAAAACAAAAAAACCTTATTACGAATGTCACCCAAGTGAAAAAATATGGAGCAGTTCATCCGAGGTGACGATTCGAATGAACTCGGTGTTATTATGGTTGCCACGATACCATCACGCCACCGAAAAAAGTGACGCCAACCGTAGATTTTTTCAGGGCGACTACGATTTCCACTTCACTGTCACTTCCACCTCACGGAGTTCATTTTTGATCACGTTGATACCAGTAATAGCATAAAACAAGTGAGGTGATGTGTAAGTGAAGTGAAAGTGATAGTGAAGGTGAAACCCGTAATAAGCCCCGGTATCCTTGAAAGCAAATCGCATGTGGAAAAAAGGTGTATGAAAGTCGTTCCAAAGTTGTGTATTATTGGGGATGTCACAAGCTGTGTTGGGCGTTTGCTGGAGACTGACAGAAATCGAACTCCTTCAAATGTTCTGAAGAATTTCTGAAGCTTCTTTGACTGAACATTTCACATATCGGATAGTTGAAAATACTATGGATTTTAATTTTTCGACGACTAGTTTTATGGTACTGCTCCGGGTTTTCCGTATGATTTTCATCTTTTAACCCTGAAGTTTCTCTGAATTTGGATTTAATCAATCAATCCCTTTCTTTTTTTATTTGTAAGTTTTTTTTTCTGTTTCTTTGCAATCCTTGAGAATATTTACTAAAATAAATATAAATATTGCACTTCATTACGACTTTTCTTGACGATTATGCAACCATTCTCCTTCAGATACGAGCAAAAAATCAGCAACAAAAAAAAAACAACCATCGAGATCGTTTGAGCCCCGCGAGTGAATCATGAAATAAAATAAAATGGAAAACCAAGCTCCGCCATTTGCCAAATAATAATCGTTTGTTTTTCAATTAAAAATATATACGAAATGCGAAATGTGTGCGTTATTGGGGCAGCTTTCCCACGCCATCCGTTCGATCCTCGTCCGTCATGTCAACTGGGCGAGAAGCAGGCACTTATTTTGGGCATCATCATAATTTTCCGACCCCCCCCCCTCCCATCCCCTCACGCTTTCTTTCTCTGGTGTGGAAATCCGGGAGGGTGAATGATGACTGTGAAATGGAAAATAAATATATATTTTCGCTCGCGAAAGATGCCTCCTGGCAGGGAAGTAAAATTTCAATATTTATTCATGCTTTTATTTCAACTCGAGTGGTGTTTCGTTGCATTCCATGTATTTTTACACGCTCACCATGAGCTCTATTATTTGGCGAAACAAACGCTGGCATCCAGGATTGCACTTGCTCGTTTTCATCGGGCTCAATAAGGTGTGGGTGGAACTGAAAGGAAACTAATTAAAACCGTGGTGACCAATGATTGCTGTTTATCATGTTTCGATTGAGGCACATTATTGTGAATGGGAAAGTCATCATCGGTCCGGGGAAATAAAGATTCTCAAGTGCCAATGGTGAGTAGACGGAACAGGTTACTCGGGAATATGAGAACTGGTTGGTTGAATTTCATCTGTTTCAATCTGATTTAAGTCGATGTTTGGGTAAATCCCAGATACATTCACGCAAATTTGAGTGACTTCACTTTTCTTGGAAGTGTGTCAAAAGCACTGAACATTCATTTTGCACATTGAATATCCGCTAGCTCTACTGGCAAATGTGTTTTCTGTAAGTGCGATATTTCTGTTTTGAAAACATTATTTCTTTCTTTCTTGTCATTTCACACGGCGATCAAGTAACCCATGCAGCATCTATCATAGTAACCCATGAGTCAGCAGACAAAATTTGACAGCTCTATCAGTCGAATTCTAGCCGTGATGGCAAAAACAGTGAAGTAACTCCGTTCAGAAGTGTGCGCGTTCAACGAACGGCACCCCACCGCGTTGAAAACGGACATCGTGCGGCACTTTGTGGACGCCGGATATGCCCGTTCCGGCATGTACAACATCTTGGCACTATTAGACAACAATCAGAGGATCGAAAGAAGCCGCGTCCACTAGTCTCGGAGCTGCGGCAGCGGCTGAATAAGGTGGTCAACTCGATTTTCCCGGCGAATCGCGACGTGGCAGTGGTAATGGACGACGAGACCTATCTCACCCTGGATGGCAACGACTGGCAGGGCACTTCGTATTTTACTTCCCCAACGAAAAAAGTGAGCTCCGAGGTTAAGTTCATTTCACAAACCAAGTTCCCCAAGAAGGTGTTGCTGTGGCTGACAATCAGCGAGTAGAGGATGTCAAAGCCGCTCTTCTTTCGCTCCGGACTGGCCGTGAACGGGGAAATTTATAGTACGAAATGCCTGTCGGAAGTTGCGTCGTTTATTAAGAAATACCATAAGGGCAAAGACGCGGTTTTCTGGCCGGATCTGGCGTCGGCCCACTCCTCGAAGCGATCGTTGGAGAAGGAGTGGCTGAATATTGATGTGGTACCCAAGTCGGCGAACCCGCCCAACGTCCCCCAGCTGCGTCTCATCGAGAATTTCTGGACCAACCTGAAGGAATTCAAAAATAAAACGAAGAAAGAACTTCGAGGGGTTGACTTCGAGGTTTTGTGTAACCTTAATCTAATCACTAGACTAGACGATTCAACTGAATATATTCAGAATAATACAATAAAAAACTGGATCCTGGAGAGTGTGGGCTTTTTAGTGGAATACCTGTAACTAGAAAATGAGAAGAAAAGATTCATTACTTATGCTGGTCCAACGTCCTATTAGGATCGCACCTGCCTCACGTTATTTCTCGATAAAACTTGGTTGAGCGCTGCTTGTCTCCAGTTCTTCGAATGTGCCACACTTCGCAAGGTCTTGCTCCACTTGGTTTAATGACCTAGCTTGCGGCGCTCTTCTGCGTCTTGTACCGGTTGGATTCGAGGCAAACACCATTTTTGCGGAGTTGTTGTCCGGCATTCTTACAACATGTCCCGCCCATTGCACCCTTCCAGCTTTAGCGACTTTCTGGATACTGTGTTCGCCATAGGGCTGTGCCAGCTCATGGTGCATCCTTCTCCCTCCATACGCCGTTTTCACATACACCGCCAAAGATGGTCCTAAGGACGCGTCATTCGAAAACTCCAAGTGCTTGCAGGTCCTCTTACAGGTCCCGTACAGAACTACCGGTCTTATCAACGTTTTGTATAAGGTTCACTTTGTACGGGAGTGAAGTTCATCAGACCTCAAGGTCTTGTGGAGTCCATAATAGGCTCGACTTTCGGTAATAAATCGTCTCCGAATTTCTCTGCTGCAGTTTCTATCCGACGTAACCAATGATCCATCCAGTACACAAACTTATTCATCACATCGAACTCATCTCCGGCGATTGTCACCGCCTATGCGAGCTCTATCACGCTCGGTTACTCCAGTAAACAGATACTTAGACTTCGCATTCTTCTTAGACGCATTAGATACGTATTCACCTTCAATCCAACCTTTTCCGCTTCACGTTTCAGCTTGATGGGCTGATCAGCTACCACCTGGCCACGTTCTGCCGACAAAGTTCACGTCGTCAGCGAAGCAGATGAACTGGCTGGATTTATTGAAAATCGTACCCCGCATATTAAATTCCGCACGTTTCGTCAACACTTTCTGGCGTAATGTTGAACAAAGGCAGGAAAGACCATCGTCTTGTCGAAGTCCTCCGTGTGTTTCAAACGAGTCCGAAAACGCACCCGATATCTTCATGTAACACTGTATACCATCCATCGCACAGTGGGAAAAAATGGGACCCAAAATCACAACTAAATAAAGGCCGCTGCATGAGTGCCCTGAAAAACAACTTATCTTATGTAAAAAATGCGAGGAATCGAATGGTGAAGGTTTCATCTTGGGCAGACTCCGGGAAACGGCTCATTTTGCCTGATTTTCCCCTAATTTCGGGAAAAAATTGAATAATCGACACATTTATCATATTAGCCTCATAATATTGCATCAATTTGTGCTTTACTTTGTTCAAATGTCTGGAAAATCCAATGGAGGTAATATTGTCTTGTGAAAACGTCAGAAACTGTCCATTTTGCCTGGTATTCCCCACATGCTGAAAGTACTAGATGTGCCATGTGATTTTGAAGGTTGGGCGAATTAGAATCTATAAAATGCAATACACCAAGGTGGAACTGCCCGGGGAACTGAATAGAGAGTATCTCGTCTTGTGTAAACATCAGTTATTCACCGTTTTGCCCGTTTTTCCATAAATACTGGAAGAATCAATAGATAAAATGCGATTTTTGGAATAGCTGCGCATTAGAATCAAATCAAATGCACTACAATATTATGAAAAAGTCTGGAAAATCGAATGAAGTGGATTTAGACGTATGCAGACTTCGGAAAGTGGCTCGTTTTGCCCGATTTTTCCTTAATTTTGAAAAAGTAAATGGATAATCCTACATTTGTCATGTTTTCACTAATAATATTGAACCCATTTGGGATCTACTATTGAGAAAATTCCCAATTCCCAGACAGTTCTATAAGAGAGCATTGTATTTTTATACACTATAATTTGGAAACTTTCGAGAACCACTTGTTATATCTAATTTTTCCAATATGTAGTGAAAATTGTGCAAAATGCACAGTTCCTGACGTTTTCACAAGACGATATTGCCTCCGTTTGATTCTCAAGATATTTTCACAATACTAAAGCACAAATTGGTTCAATATTATCAAAACTAATATGATAAACGCAGGATTATTCAATTTTTCTTCAAAAATAAGGGGAAAATCGGGCAAAATGAGTTATATCCCGAGGTTTGCACAAGACGACATCTCCTTCATTCAATTTTCTAGACATTTGCATAATATTGCCGTGCATTTGATTTTATTAGAGTGCACGGCTATTTCAAAAACCGCATTATATATATTGATTCTTCCAATATGCAGGGAAAAGCGGGTAAAATAGACAATAGCTGACGTCTACACGAAGTCGAAATCCCCTCCATTCCAATTCTCAGACAGATTCACAACAGTGCATTGTATTTTTATACATTCTAATTCGAGGAAATTTCGAAAACCACATGACATATCTGGTATTTTCAATACTATGAGGAATGTCGGGCAAAATGGACAGTTCCTGAGATTTTTTACAAAACGATATTTGCCTTCATTAGATTTTCCAGACATTTTCTCAATAGTTGATTCCAAATGGGTTCAATATTATTAGTGAAAACATGATAAATGTAGGATTATCCAATTATTTTTTCAAAATTAAACGAAAATCAGGCAAAACGAGCCACTTCCGAAGTCTGCATACGTCGACATCCACTTCATTCGATTTTCCAGACATTTTCATAATATTGTGGTGCATTTGATTTGATTCTAATGCGCAGCTATTCCAAAAATCGCATTTTATCTATTGATTCTTCCAGTATATAGGGAAAAGCGGGCAAAATGGTCGACTCGATTGAAAAATTTGAGCCCTTCGATAAAGACATTGCGAGGAGCTGAAACCACGACTGAAGGAATTTGGCTTGGACTTAGTTTCTCTAGTTAGCAGTCTCCACCAGACAGACTAGGCAGACAGACAGGGATATACAGAATCAAGTGTAAACACTGCAGCTCAAAATAAAAGTAGGTCATTATAAAGAGGACCTTCATAACAAGCTTCAAAGGACATCTAGCGATGGTGACTAAGGCCGTCAAACAGAATGACAAAGCACTTTTACATAACTTCAAATCGACAGTTGCAGAACACCTCTTTACGGAAAATCACGACATAACGACGTATGACATCACAATCTTACGGACTACCTCTATACCCTGGAAGTTAGAGGTCACAGAAAGCTTAGAAATCAACAAACAACAGAACAAACAATCTACTAATCAAAGACCAGGGTACCGAGTACACAAGACATTCAACTCAGTACCTAAACGACAACAAAACCGACGCAGTGCCGTTCACTGCCGTTCCAAGCAACAACAAATCGAAGCCGCCACCAGGGTGCTGTTCAACTTCATGAACCAATATGGGCCCTGAAGAAACCATTAACATCCTCAATTGGAACGCTTGTTCTGTTAAGAACAAAAACCTTGACCTCATCGATTTCTAACAAAGAAGGAATCGGCATCGCCACAATCTCAGAGGCGCACCGCAAACCTGAGGTGAATCTTTATATTCCCGACTTTCGGATTGTAAGGCTGGATCGAACCCGCTCTTGGGGAGGAGGAGTGGCCATCGCATTACGGTTCAACATCAGCTGCCGCTTGCTGCCCAGTTTTGGGCTGATCGTCTTGGAGGCCATAGGAGTTGGAGTGGACACTCCCGCCGGCCCATTCACCATCATCGTGGCCTATTGCCTCAAGCAAACAAACACCAGCGACGGCTTGGCAGAAGCTCTACGGCAAGACTTCTTCAAGTCAACTAGGTGGCGGGGGCCGGTGGTGGCCGAAGTAGGTTCCTCTGTCAACTGATTCCAAGCTTTCCGGCGCCATTTCTACCGTGCTGATTGGGCGCAATTTAGCAGTGCTTCGACTCATCCGTTGACTACGTTTCTCTGCCGGAGTCTTGTGAAGACATTGACCAGTGCCTGCAGGAAATCGACAAGGCGATATCCTAGGCCCAGGACCAACACGTACCAGCTTCCAGTTTGGTGAGTTACTCTCTGAACCTAGACAGATCTACCAAACATTTCATTTGACTCCACAATATCATTCGACGCCAATACCAACGTTCTGGCCTCTCCCACCTGAAGACCACCTTAAATCGTCTTAAAAAATCATCCAAGCCAGGTTGATGGATCAAATAAATCAAGTACTTGATAACCATCTTCGCTCACTCATAAACTACGCAAAGCCATTTTGGAGGATGAATAAAACTCTTAAAAATAAACCGGGACCTACTCTCCTCCTTCCTCTCCCGATCAAAATATGGACCCATCGCTACTACTAACACCAGTGCACTTGGCCAGGAATTTGTGCCAGTCGTTCTAGAGGCTATGTCTAGAGTCGCCGAATCTCCCAAAGTTGTTCCTGATGAGTTCCTGAGTTGAAAAACTTAAGTACACCCTTTTTAGTTCACCTGGCCGCGGTCTTCAACAAATGCTTGGAGCTTGGCTACTTCCCGTCTCGTTGGAAGTTAGCTCAAGTTATCCCAATCCACAAGCCTGGTGGAGACCCTACCAGTGCAAAAAGCTCGTCCATCTCGAAGCTAATAGAAAAGCTGATCCTCATCCTTTTACTGGAGTTCTAAAACCAGAATAACATATTCCTCCCAGAGTAGTTCGGATTAAGGTGAGGTTATTCCACCAGTTCACAGTTGTCAAGGGTCACTAACATCTTAAGGCGGAAGAAGCCCGTTTCGAAAACATCTGCCATGGCATTATTGGACGTCGAGACAGGCGTTTTACAATGTCTGGCATGATGGTCTCTGTGTTTAAGCTGCATCGATTCAACTTCCGATATTCCTCGAGAAAATCATCAAAAACTCCTTAGCGGATAGGCAAGTCCAGGTCTTCCTGAGTGGTTCCTATTCCAATGCTGGGTTTGCCGCTGGGGTCCCAAAGGGAGCCTCCTAGGTCCCATATTGTTCAACATCTTCACGTCAGATGCTCCTCCCCCTGGTATTATTTTGTCTATGTTCTGCAGTTAACACTGCCATCATCTACAAGGGTCGAGTGATTTGAGCTCTGACACGTGAACTCCAGGAAGGCCTGGATGTTCTGTCCGACAATTTGAACAGGTGGAAGGTTTGTATCAATGCAGCGAAAACACAGACCATTCTGATTTCACACTGAAAATCTCATCGGCTTGTTCCGTCTGGTAATGTGAAAGTTCACCTCGGTAGAAGACTCCCATCGAATGGTCGAGTGAAGAAGTTTTTCTCGGTTTCACCCGTGATACCAAATAGCTGTTCAGATCGCAACAGAATTTCCACAAAGTGCTTCATCCTTAAGAGGCCACTAAACCCTCTCATCAATAGAAGGTCCCCCTTTTCCTGAAAAATAATCTTGTTATCCACAAGCAAATCGTCCTACCGGAGATTGAATATGCTTTGCCAGTCTGGGAGTTATGCGCCAAGTCCCACCATGCTTAACTACACAGATCATTCAGAATAGTCTCCTGAGAATGATTCTGAAAAGTCCTCTGAGAACTAGAAACTCCGAGATCTATCGCCTGGCTGGTCTTCAGGTGTTGGAAGAACGGAGTACATCAACCCTGGCTAGGCTCAGAGAGATATTTCCTAGTATACAGTAGTCGCGGAAATGTTAAAGACATCTACAGTTGTTTAGTCCAGGGCTTGGCCTTACGTTGTGATTTTATTCTTGAGTTGAGAAACGACGATAACGAACGAAGAAAAAACCAGACTACTTTGGTTGATGATAATTTATTACCACCGAGAGGCAGCGTGCCAGCTCGGTGGGTACAGAACGAAACTTAAACAACACTAAAACACCACTAAAACACCACTAAACTATTTGGGGCGATGTGTCCTTTTATAGGGTACACGAAGTACGGTTAGTGTCGTGCGCACCGCATCATAACAATAGTACATTGATGAGGCGCGCCGACGGTGATATTCCACGCTGCCCACTTGAGCTACAATAATAGCACCAGGCTGTTTGCATGCTAGCCGCTCTCCAATGGATGTAAACAATACACGCTCCCGGGGGACGCGTGTTTGGTGCTATTCAACAACAGCAAGCACGTCGTGTGCTGTTTGAGATCGAAAAACAGTTTTTAATACAAAATGTCATATATGACATTCTCTGTGTCAGCACTCAAAGGATGAATTGAGCTGAAATTTTGACTACCGCTAGACAATAGAAGTAACCTGTATTTCAAACTGTGTTGAATTTATAAACTGTGCATCAAAGCCTTCAAAATTACATCAGATCCACCATCTTAGAAATTTTTTAAACCATTTATCTTCTTTTAAAAAAAAGTTTATTTCATAAGAATGAACTATTATGCCTAAGAAGTCATTCTTGTAGAACTTTCAATTTAAAATTATTTGAAAAATATTTTTTTGTCCAAGCTTCTAACAACTAACAAGGCAAATCTAATACCATACAGTCTTCAATGTACTTGAAAATTCAAAAATTCAACACAGTTCAAAACGGTGCATTTGTTATTTTCGCCTTTATACTACTGTATACTGTAGTTGTTGAGATTCTTTCGCCACACTTTCAAAATAAATTCGAAACGTTTCCATTGAATTTTGATGCCCTGAAATACTATCAATGTCCATCAAAATCTTAAGTTTAACCTCAAATTAGCCATGGATGTTTCTTTCGAATTTCCGTGAAGCTCTCAGTAGGTTTTCGAAGTTTCCTTCAAATTCTACTTTGAAACAAGCTTGGTTGATGATTTGCTCACAGAACATTCAAAGAGTTATTTAATTAAAAACCTAAACCGAATTCCAATGAATGGTTTAAAAATGTCCACGTTGTGGAAACTGAAAAAAACTCTGAATTTTGAAATAACTGTTGTTTTTTATTCAGTAATATTTTGACTGAAGGCAAATTCAGTTAGTTTAATTAGAGAAGCAAGATTGCTAAATTCAGAAGTGATTGCATATGCGTTTTAAGTAACAATTGATTTACAGAATTCCGTACAATCTGGACAAATGAACAAAATGAAATATGAAAAATTAAGAGATAGGTAGGTATATCCTAATACTTCAGATATTTAATTTCTGTCAAGAAAACATAGTCGAGGAACAGGTTCAAGGTTTTTCCATTTTTTAAAGTTCATTTTGATAGTTATTTAAAAAATAATATTGAAACCCCTGACCACGGACCAAGGAACAACTTTAAGCTAATAGCTGCATATCAAACGGAAACGTTAATTTGAAAATATCACTTATCATATGAAAATCAAAGGACCGATGTAATGTTGACAACATATTTACTTCTCTACTGTTCTTTCAGAACACCAAGAATTCCGATTCCATTCATCTAACGTTGATAATTCCTGAACAATTGAAAGCAACGCTAGTGTGATCACGTGATCGCGTTACACTCTTAGATCAGACAAACATAGGTATTCGTAGATCGCTTGCATGTAGGGAAGATCACGCATCCCCAAAACATCTGTTAGCTGGCGGAAGGGTTGTCTACCTCGGGCCACTAGGGAATTAAATAGTCGTGCTCTGGAGGCGTCATTATTTTCAATGCCAAACTGCGTGAGCGATGTCATCATAACCAGTTCCGCATCTACATAAATTTCTATCGACGAGGTTAATTCTGTAGAGATGTGCGTGTAGCGAGTAGTGGTTGGACATAAGTCTTGACATCACAGGAATGAAAGCATGACTTACATCCAGAACGTTGAACCACGATCTCGACGAAACATTTGAAATGATGGAATGTAATCATCGCCCAAGAGTATTACTTGAATTACTAAAATTCATCATATGAAATTATTCTTACGAAACCCCCGCCTTCTTGTTCGCTCACTTTTGCTAGAGAGTCTGCCAATGTCTGGAATTGAGCAATGTGAGGGGACCTATACAAAAGTAATCCTGAATGATATCTCGACCAACGCACACATCTGCTCCCTTATTTTTGAAAGAAAGTAAGATGAGTGCCTCACTGTTTTCATCGACCGGAGGGCCTCAATAGAACTGAGGCTATCTGAGATGATGAAATAATGATATATGGGCATGTTGGATTACCCAATGCAAATTGATCGCTGCCAGTTCAGCAACATTTAGGAACAAGGTTCCGGGTTCCGGAAGGCAGATGAGTATTCATAGTAGGCATCGAAACCAGTGAATCCATCAATGCGCGACCCATCAGTGAAAATTCTTCTATTGCAATTCACATGTTGGTACCTACTTTTCAACAAACATGAGGCGAATTAAAATAGATCAAATTTGATCTTGAAACCTTTAAATAGCCAGTTTCACGGATAGATCATATTAAATGAAGGAGCTGTGATAAGTGAAGCGTACACTAGGATAATTTTAGCAACGAAGACTAATATACAAACTGATTCATGATGCTAACCAAAAACTGATAAAAATTCAAACGGGACTGACGGGACTTCCATTCCCATAAGCTCAGCTGGCTGCGAGCGGAGATTCTCAGCCACAAGACGCATAAAAACTGAGATTATCATGACGCAGAGCCAATTTTTAAATATGGCTTAGTTAAGCATTGGGAACGGAGTTGTGAAGAAATCAGTATCAACCGACAGAATTTTGAAAATTTAAAATGCGAGCTCGATTCTCTTCAGGCATCTCGACTCACCGAGGCGCAGAATAGACCTAGTTATTCGATTAAATCTATTTTGAATTATCAATTAAAATAACCTATCCCCAATTACGCTACTTTCGTCGATCTTTTCAATATTCCTATAAACGAAAGGCCCCCTCCAGACTAATTGTCCAGCTCCGCCAATGACCAGGATCTTACACGTTAGTTTTAAGTTTGCGAATAAGTAGTTAGGCAGGTCATCAAATTTTCTTTTAATTCAAAAAACAAATACTCCCTCTTGTGGGTCAAACGCAATCAATTGGTTTAACCAGAATTTTTTAAAAATCTCATAAAGATTAGGTAATAACTGAAGCTGACGGGCCACTCTAGCTTACCACTTAAAATGTAAAACATATTTAAAAAACATAATAATCGGAAATAAAGACAACTTAAGCGTTAAAAGGCTTTCTTTCAGTCTAGAACACGACACTGAACAAGTTTGTGCATTGTAGCCGAGTGGTCGTTTTCCAGCTATATTCCCCTTTTACGGAAATTCGGTGAGTAGGTTATTGCAACATGCTTGGAATTTCCAGTTACTATCTCTAGATTTTTCCTCGTCACTTTTGCAATCAACTCCTCAGAATACCTATCAATCCACGTTGCTTGAAGGATAAGAAAAACATTTTCCAATTTTCTTTCCACATAAGAGTAATATTTCATTCCGTTTAAAACCCAATGAAAAACATCTTTCCATCATCGTAAACACGCTTCTGTTATATTACCTACATGGATGTTGCTTCTTGCCTCTCCTTGGCTGCATCTGCCGGAGTCGGTTGTTTGTGTGACAGAGCTTACCTCCAGACACGGCCAGGCACATGCACACGCACACGCATTTCTGGCTTATTAATTCCTGCAAGCCATTTAGAAGAGCACATCCCAGTTAGTCCCCCCCCCTGATCTGATAGATGATGGCCGTCGTTGTTCATAAAACAGAAGCCTTACTATAACGATGTTTTCTTCTTCTTCCTCCTCTTCTGCTTCAGTGTGAACATTTACGAGCTATGATGAGCTTGAACGAGCATGTATGCCGCAGGATTTTCTGCTGTACTGGATCTGCCATATTTTTATACGTTGAGCAAACAAGTCCGTAAAAGCTTACAAAGCAAAGATACGGTCGGGGAGTGTATTTGCGCTCATCTTTCGGAACTGTAAATGCATTTTGCACTTCATCAGACTGACAGGTTTTTAATTGACTGGCTTTAATTGGTAGGTGGTATCGATTACAATTGATCAGTCCAGTG
Source organism: Aedes japonicus (assembly GCA_034211315.2). Classification (NCBI taxonomy): domain Eukaryota; kingdom Metazoa; phylum Arthropoda; class Insecta; order Diptera; family Culicidae; genus Aedes; species Aedes japonicus. Next base: position 65,412 of record JASCZW010005733.1, read on the forward strand.
TACTTCTCCTGTTTGCTGTTGAAACGTCGAATTTAAAGCCGGGTCCGTGAAGCCATGCATCAAAAGCAAACAACGAAATGGAGTTATCATAAGTTCGTTAAATGGAATTGCCTTAAGCAACCTAATCGAAACCCGGTTTCCGATATACTTCAGGAACATCCTATGCGCAAACATCACCAGCTATCGTTGATCTATCGTCGATGAAGGTTTTATGCTTTGTCCTCCGGAACATTAGCTCCATTACCAGACCCAGGAAACGCAGGCGAAAGAAAATAAATAAAAAAAAACCTCCGACAACCAGTAATGAGCGCGACCGAAAAGACTCGGATGGTTAACAGTACGGTCTCTGTTGTGGTGGTTCTTCCACTGCTGATATTATTTGAAAAAATTGTGCGGGGAAATCAAGGATTCCGAAGCACATTAATCGGGGAAGTACTGTGTTGGGAAACGTCAGAAGTCTACCTAGTTCGGAGCTGATAGTACATCATGGGCCAAAGAACGTTTCGTTCGCTCCCTCGTTGATGGGCTCCAGCTAATGATTAGTCTTTTTATTGCTGTTGCGAAACATGAGATTTTCTCTGCGGAACGTTGTTTCTCGTTGGTTAAAAACCCTGAGTCATGAGAATGGGTTTATTTTTTTGGGGTAAAATATTTTCCGTGTTCGGCTGTGGAAAAATATCTCCTATTTCATTCTTAGTTTCATCGTTTGAATGCAGTTGTTCATCAGAGGACTGAAGTAAGCGTAAGTTCTTGAAGCCTGCCACTTTTGGTGTGGCGCTAGTGACGATTTTAACATTGTTAGCTAGGTTTACAATGGCTTATATTTAGTTACAATATTTCTTCTACCAAACTAGTAGTATCAGTATCAGTAGTACTATTTCCCTTCGTTTAATTCCAAGCCAAAGGAGGCGTAAACAATGCAATTGGTTGTAGTCTATGATGAGCTATACAACAATGTTTGCAATCTTTCATACAACAGGCTTGATTCAGGCGTTATCTGGTTTAAATTTACATAAAATATCCCATTATTTTCTGCCAAATCTAGCATTCCCTTTATGTGCATTCGGTAACGCCAAAAATTCAATGTTTCTTTTTATCTTTGTAAATAAAACATTATAATAAAGCTCGATTCAAAGTAAATCTGGACGCACGGTTTAATACACCACCCCGTTCCTGGGGTGCAAAAATAGCAAATTTGTTAAAATTCCCTAAGTCAATTGTGTGTCTTATAATCAAACGTTACAAGGAAACTCTGGGTGTGGATAGAGCACTGCGCATCTATCATAAAAGTGGTACTAGGGACAAAGAGCTGAGGAGGAAGGGGTTGAGGTACGTGAAAGGCAACCCAGGAGTCTCCATACATGATTTGACAAAGAAATACGATTCCAACTTTTCCACCGTGCGCAACATCCTTTCAAGAGAAGGGTATAAGTCTGTTTGTGCCATCCGAATCACTCCCCGAAACAAAATTTAGTGGCCAAAAAGCGAGCATGATTACTATACGAACAAGTTTTGACGAAATTTGATGGCTGTATTTTAATGGATGACGAAACATATGTCAAAATGGATTATAAACAAATCCCCGGACGAAAATTGTACCTGAGAACAGGTCGTGGGGATGTCCCCTTCAGCTATAAATTTGTTTTTGCTGATAAGTTTGCTCGAAATCTAATGATTTGGCAAGAAATCTGCAGTTGTGGTCTTAAAACCAAGGTTTTCATCGCATCTCGCACAATGACGGCGAAGGTTTACAGGGTAAAAACTGTCTTCAAAAGTGGATTTTACCCTTCATTTGGCAACAAAACGTTGGCCAACGTAGACCGGATCCAGCCAGCTCCACTACTCTAAGGAGATACTAGATTGCTACAAACTGCATGCTGCAAATAATGTAAATTTCGTCGCTAAAGAGATTAAAGGGTGTATTCGATAAAAATGGCACACAGAAAATCTTCTGTAACTTTTGAATCGTATGAGTAAAAAACCTCGAAATTTGAGTAGATCTTATCCATAGTGTATTATTTACATCTGCCAAGTTTCATAGTTATACATTCAGTAGTTCTAGTCATGTCGTCGAAACAAGAAATTGTCCGTGAGAAAATTTTGTGCACTCACAATCAAAATCCAGGGGCGTCCCACCGGTGGATTGCTAAAAGGCTTGGAATTGCAAATACAACTGTGTCTCGTGTAATAAGAACCTTCAAGGAGCGTCTGAGTGTCCAAAGGAAGGAAGGGAGTGGTCAAAAAAGTGGTCCAATGGACAGTAAAATGGCCAGGAAAGTCGTACAACAATTCAAGAACCGTCCAAACATGTCAATTCGAGATGTCGCTAAAAAGTCTAAGGTGTCAGTCGGTTTTGTGCAGAAAACCACGAAGCGTGCTGAGTTACATGTTTACAAAGTGCAAAAGCCCCAAACCGGAATGAAAAACAAAACATCACTGCGAAAACCCGCGCCGGAAACTTTACACAAAGCTGCTCACCAAATCCGGTTGCATCGTGATGGATGACGAAACATACGTCAAGGCCGACTTCCGTCAACTTCCTGGGCAAGAATATTTCGTTGCCAAGTCGAAGTTCGATGTTCCGGAGGATGTTCGAAAGAAGAAACTATCGAAATTTGCAAAGAAGCTTCTAATCTGGCGGGCGATTTGCGGATGTGGTGAAATAAGTGCTCCCTTCATCACTTCCGGAACAATAAACGGTGCGATTTACACGGAAGAGTGCCTTAAAAGCGTCTCTTGCCATTCATTAAGAAGCACAAAGGATCAACTCTGTTTTGGCCTGATCTAGCATCCTGCCACTACGCTCGAAACGTATTGGAGTGGTACCGAGCCAACGGAGTCAATTTTGTGCCAAAGGTTATGAACCCACCAAATTCACCGGAACTTCGTCCAACTGAAAAATTCTGGGCAATTATGAAAACGGAACTTTGCAAACATCCCAAAACTATAAAAACAGAGCTAGAATTGAAGAAAATTTGGGTAAAAACAACAAAAACACTGGGAAAATCGGTTGTACAAAATTTGATGGGTGGAGTGAAAAGGAAGGTGCGGGCATTCGGGATGGGAGACGAAATTGAATAAAACAAATGTTGTAAATCAAAACTCATTAGTAGTTCTTCATTCCCTGAAAATTTCAAGAAAATCCGATAATCAGTTTAATTTTGATGAGTATATATGTGTGTGCCATTTTTATCGAATACACTCTTTAATCCTCCGAATTGCCCTGAGTTCAGACCGATCGAAAAATATTGGGCAATTGTCAAGCGAAAACTTCGAGGATGCGGTAAAGAAGTGACAAATGCACAACAAATGCGTTTAAAGTGGAATAAGTATCACCAGCGACTGTGCAGGTCATGCTGGCGTCGATCACAAGTAAAGTGCGACAGTTCGTTCGAAACTGTGAAAAGTAATAACTTTTTATAAATCGTTTGAAAACTGAATAAATACCCTTTTGCTTGACATTTTGATCAATCGTGTAGTGTTCTTTTCTTTTAAACTAGCAATGAAGCAGTGAAGTTTGTTTTAGATATACAGTAATGCATCATAACATTTTTAATGTAAACGCAATGCTACATAGCATGGGAGTTGTTGAATAAATGTAATATGGCATTCTTGTTGCTGAAAGTCGGTTCAATTAGTGTTATGATATAATGCTTATGGTTACTTGGACAGGAATGTGTGTGATTGCCATGTGACAATCCGGTGACTTGGTCCTGGAACGGTTACTACGGAGTGGTAGGATAGTGGGCATGAGCATGATTGACCGCCCGAGGTTGCCACTCCTTTGTTGCCTGATCCACAGAGAACCAACAGATGATACTTGGGACTAACATACATCTTCAATGTGTAAAAACTGATGATCCCAAACTAAGGCAATACCGGTGCCGGCCCCGTCCGAATTCAGGTTAAATAAGGTAAGGGTAGGAATATGTTGACGTGATACTCACTCTATTGGAAGCCAGCGGAGTCTACTGCACTTCCACGAGAAATCACTAGGATTTTGGATAACAGGATTGGGTAGCAGCAGGGTTCGTTTTGGTTAAAGATAAGCTGTCAAGTGAAATATTTGAAAATTAGTACCGATTTGAGCCGATTTAAACCAACAGTAAGGATGATATTCAGGCCACTCACAAAGTGTGATTGTGGTTTTTCATTGGGAAAACAAAGTGATTTTTAATAATGTTGAAAAGCCGATTTTGACCGGTTTAAACCAACAGTAACGATTCCATTGGGGCCACTCACAAAATGTGATAGTTGTTTTTTCATTGGGAAACCAGGAGATGTTTTACAATGCTGGAAAGCCGATTTGGATCGATTTAAACCAACAGTAAGGATGCTATTGGGGCCACTCATCGAGTGTGATAGTGGTACTTCATTAGGAAAAACAAGGCAATTCATCTCAACGCCTGAGAGTCAACTTGGACCGATCTACACCAACAGTGCGGATGCCGCTGGAGTCACTTACAAAATGGAACAGTGGTTTATTTGTTCCAAGATAGGGTGGTCCGACGAGCATGGAGAACATATAATATGGATCACAATTAGTTATATACCTTCCCCGGCGAGACCAGGCTTTTCGTGTTCATTCTATCACTCGCGCAACAAACAATAGGCAACCGAAACAATAGACAAAACTCTACGCCCGATAACGAAATAAATATTGTGGAACAAAGTGTTGATACAACCGATTCAACTGATGGATGACGCAAACCTATTAAAAATAAATTTTATTAGTATAGAAACAATGAGTAACAATTACCTGTCTTGCTCCACGTTCCTGAGAGCACTTGCTACCTCACGAGTCGCCTGTTCCCAACTCCACAAGGCGTTCGTCCAATTTCTGGTACATAATTTCATCTTCATGCCTAGCAGAAGTATTATTACTTAAAAAGGTTTGAGAAATAGGGAGATATTATATATTGTCTTCAAAATTTGGAAGAAATAAATTATTTGTTGCCATAAAAGAAACAAAATTAAGAACAAAGATAAAAGTAGAACCCTTATAGTCCCCCGGATGTTTGAAAAGCATAGCCATTTCTATACAAAGACACGAAGAGTTATTGTTGCGGACTGTCGATGGTTGATTAAAACTATGTGTTGGAAACTATTGGCTGAATGAGAATAGTGAGAACACTTCATTGAATAAATGACTACAATAGTCAGTTGTTTATTAAGCTGAAGTCCATTCGAGCTATATCTGATGAACTCAGTCGGCTGTTTTACTTAATAGCCCCTTAATCTTTAAAAGTTACTGGTCTATACTGTTACTGGATTTTAATAAATCCAGAGTGATGGTTTCATTTGGCTGCAAAACCTCACGTGCCAATTTGGTTCCTTTCTCCATTTCGATTTCAGATGGTCCCTCCAGAGAGGAAAAGTCTTGAACTACCTTAGAAACATTTCTTGCCTCCAAAAACTTCCACATGCTAAATTTAATTCCATTTGCTTGACTTGTTAACGAGTTATGCAAACAAAATTGTTTCATTTGTATGGGAGCCCCACTTCCAGATGGCGGAGGGGTCTCAAACCACCATAGAAAGATTTCTTGCCTTCAAAAACTTCCACTTGCCTAATTTGTTGGATGAGTTCTCAAGTTATGCAGAATTTTTTATTTGTATGGAAGGTCCCCTCCCTCGTTCAGAGGGCGGAAGGGTTTCAAACCTCCAGCGCAAAATTTGGTTCCATTTGCTTGGTTAGTTCTTGAGTAATGTAGAAATTTGTGTTTCATTTGTATGGGAACGCGGAGGGGTTTTATACTACCATAGAATCATGTCTTGCTCTCAAAAACCACCACATGCCAAATTTGGTTCCATTTGCTTGGTTAGTTCTTGAGTTATGCAGAAATTTGTGTTTCATTTGTATGGGAGCCCTCCTTTCCATTGCGAGGAGGGGTTCGAAACCATCATATGAAATTTATTCTCCTTAAAAACAACTGCATATAAATTTTCAATCCGATCGGTTTAGTAGTTTCCGAACTTATAAGGGTCAGACAGACAGACAGACAGACAGAAAAACATAAATTCATTTTTATATTCATAGATAGATAAACAATAAATGACTCCCTGTTTAAAACTCAAGAGCGGAACGCTGCGGGAGTTTGGGTCGATTTAATCGAAGGTGAAGGATAGATAACAGAAAGAGAAAAATGACGCCCTTGTTTTACGGACAGTTTCAAACAGCTTAGCATTTTCATGTGACTGTATGTTACAGCTTGAATGGAAATGCACCTTATAAGTAATCTCTGGTTTTGAGTTGTTTGTATCAATCCCTAAAATTTATTAACATATAACAAACATCATATGAATGCACTAATAAATAAACCAGCAATAAACGACATTCTGAGCGATATAAATCTTTGTCACAACATTATTGGCAGCAGAAATCTTCCGTCGCTTTTTTAAATCAGTCCGAAAATTTTATGACATTTTCTTTCATGATGTTTCTCTTTTGCATGTGACCAATTTGCTCGTTTAAAAAAATGTAAAATGTTATGGAAATAATATCAAAATGCAATACATTTACCACCACGGTTTGTATATCACTCATAGAGAAATTTCGTTAGATTTACCTTTTGTCTGGTTAAATGTGAAGTATGGCAAACTTCGCTAGTATCACACATGATATCAGTGCCTTTATATAAACATATAACGACATAGCTGAAAAAAAGTGTGTGATTTTTGTTTTATAACTAATTTTTTACTATATTTTTAATACTCGTTAATGTTAACCACAGGGTCGTATTTTCTAACTTACCAGGTCTTTTGTTCGACCTACTTACAGGTGCTAGCCAATGAATGTGGGAACACAAATTGATAAAAAAAAACACGTGCACACTGGTTTTACACGTGCACGGAAGGAAACACATAAACAGCTTTTACACGAAGAATCACGACTGCCTGATTTTCAATTTTAACATGCTTTTTGTTTTAAATAGCTGTTTAGCTTCCTAACATAATTTATTATCAAGACGTTACTTATGTTACTTGCGGTACGGACATCGTCTCGCCCAGGATCTGGATTCAGATCAGGTCTCGTAGAACGACTACTCTTCGTCGGTGAAGATGGCGATAACGATGGCGTAACCTTCAACCAAGATTGAAAAACTGATCTAATTCCTCTGCATTTCTTCTTGGTTTCGGCCTTCCAATGTGGCAGCAGGAAAATGGCGGACGCTTCTTGCACGGTATCCATCCTGATCCGTCAAAATCACATACAGGAGCTGCGGGATGTGGGCCTAAGATTTTTCGTGTGAAACCTCTTGCGCAGAAGACAAATTTGAAGGTGAATGTGTGCTGATTGGCCACCATTTTGTCGGATAAAGCTTCCTGCAGGCGTAGACATAAAAGAGAAAGGACCTTGGTAGATCTGTCACTTGGCATTAGTAACCCTCACAGTGACGTGAATCTCTCGCTAAATCAAAGCATAATAGTTTCATTTTTTTAAATCAAAATTACCTTTTTCTGAGAAACACTAGCGTTATACAATAGTTTTCTTTTTTTAATGATTTTAACTTTAACATTCAGTTTTTAAAGTTATAATTTTCTTCTATCACATAACTAACCGTTTTTACTTGCCCGATTTACAACTTTCCGTTCACCAAGTACTTTAAATTTTAATACGGGTTCCAACACTGCCTGAAACTCTTAACAAAATGAACAAGTTAGGAACAATAAGGTTTTCACTTCACACCTCGTTGTTACCTCTTAAGAGAGAAAATTACCACACGTTGCGCACTAGTTTTTCTTCTAAGGTTACAAAAAAAAAAAGGTTCTTGCGTGCGACCGTGATTACACATCTAACCGTGTAAAATTTGAAGGACAAACATCATGCCAACCCACGAAGTTTGACATTTCACAACCTCCGTCCATAGATCATTGCACGAAGGCGCCCAAGTAACGAATTCAATTTTAAGGTACACTTGAAGAAGTTTTCAAGACTTATTTGATAAAACCACGCATAAAACTAGATATTCTACATAACATCAATAAAACAGCCATAAAACCCTCTTAAGTTCCAAAAGGCCCATACTACAGGAGGTTCTCAAGACTATTTTCCAAGGTTCGCTTAAAATTTGATCGTTTTATCGGTACATACTTGTAATGACATTCAAGACATACTTAAAACTATGATAAAACTACCACAAGTTTTGATAGTTTTATGATTTTTCTCTTTAAGAACACTCCCAGTTCGTCACAAATATGCTTCGAAGATTCCATTTTACGATTCGTTCTGCTGAATGGGGATTTTTTTTTGTTTATGGTGGAGTGGAAGCTACTATATTTCTCTTCCAAAGTGGATACGTATGTAAATTAATTGTAAAATTGACCATCAATGCATCTGTTTTTGCCTGCAATTGATGAATTTTTCATACGACATTCAGTTTATTGGTGTTTTATAACATAAAAGTTCGAAAATTTTAATGGGCCTCTGAATTATTGCTAGAACATCGACTTATTTAAGAAATAAAAAAAAAGTTGAAAATTCAACTATTAGGTGACAAGGCTGATAAATTGTTGAATCTTGAATAAATTGTGTCTACAATCCATTTTATGTTTCAAATTGTATTTTAAACAGCATTGTTTGTTCGTACCATTGAAAAAATGAGAGTGTTGTTGTATACTTATGAAAATGGCTACCGTTCCGAGGGAATCCAGAATAGCCACGCACGCCATTTTTCCAATAGTTTTATCTAAAACTGCCATAAAACGCAAATAAAACCTATATTTCTTGCACAAGACTAACAAGATTTTTTGAGGAGCGCGATAAATTCATCTTTATTTGTTCTACTCTTGTAAAAGATGAGTTACGCTTGATTAAAATTTGTTTGAATTGCTCAAGGTAAACAAGTCTTTCGTAAGATAGCCATAAAATCAGTGTGAAAAAGGCACATCATAAACAAATAACATGTGAACGTGCAAATCAAAAGTGCCTATGTAAAATTGTTGTTCTTAGTCATAATTACAGCTTATAATTTAATATTTTGAATCACCAGCGTAAGTCGATAAAAAACAAAAAAAAAACAAAAAGAAAATTTAACTTGAATAACAATGGTTTTGGGAAGAATAACAGATAATAAATATTGCCTGGAAGGCGGAAACATCAGTTGAGCGAAAAATGATTTTTTCCTCGTGATCTATATGCTAAACCTAACGTCGGAAGAAGTGCGCTGTGTAGTAGATCACTGAGCGATTCCAGCGCTCACTCGACTCTTAGATTAAACGGTGGTGGAAATACGATGCGTACGGCGATGGTGTTAGGTTTAACTTACACAACTGTCATAAAATCAATTAGTCATGAGTTATTAGGTCTAGGTATTCTCGGTTTCAACTGGCGACATTAGCACCATTTAATTTGATTCGCTACAAAAAATAGGACGCATAACGCAGAGACCCTTCTGATAAGTTAGTCTCAGTAGGCTGCGAATCCAATGGAATCTAGAGATGGTAAAAAAAATGTCGGTGGTGGCTGAGATGAAGGAGTATTCAATATATTGGATAGGTTTTTATTGAATTTCCGCTTGAACGATCCACTATTTTACATTTTCTTTCACCTATTGGCGTCTATTGTCCAGTTTGTTTATTTTTCACATAATGTCCTTGCTCAAGAGTATGTGCTCTTATTCGAAACCAAATGGTTCTAAGAGCGTTTTATGGCAGCATTTTGAAGTTACATTTATCTTAAAGAAGAATGTCATAATACTTTTTCAAAACTTTTATCAGGTTTTATGAAAGTTGCAAATCGATGTCTTGAGAGGAGACTCAAGTATCTTATAAAATTACTTATAAGGTGAATTACACTTATGAATGACGTAGTTTTATGGAGGTTTCTTGAAGTGTTCTTTAATCACTCTTAAGAAATGTTAATCAATTAAAACCACCTTAACTTGGAAAATGCCCTGATAAAACCAGATGATCTCCATAATGCTTTGATAAAACTACCATAAAACATGAATAAAACCAATTGTTACTTGGGCGTCATCAATACAATTTTGACAGTTCAGGGAGCTTGTTTACGTGAACTTAGAATAATTTCGGGAAGATCGGTTTGAGATTTTGTGTTCAGAATTTATTACGATTAAAGTAAACTTGCCGGAAAATAGACACCAGAGCTTATTTTTACATCATTTCCCAAATCTAATCGTACCGAATCCGGAAAAAGCCAATTAAAAATTTTGTGTGTGCGGTTCAAATTCTAACACCTTGTTAACAAGCTCCCTGAACTGTCAAAAAATTGAGGTTAATAGATTCGGTGCAATGATCTATTCATATATACCCTTTAATTAGAACAACAGTGCCATCTATGTTTGATAATTTTATGGATGTGGGCAAACGTGCCCTGAGGGCATCTTCAACGGCGATCCAAATCGTGGATTGGATTTATTTTTTTAGACCAAACGCAAAAACATCGCTGCACCGGTGTTGTAAATTTTGTTTTACACTGGATCTATTTTGCATCATTTTAAAACTGGTATATGTTTTGATCTATTCTTGCAGCAATTTGGAACAAGAAAAATATCGTGCCAAATCACTACACGCTACTTGATAATACCAATTATTGAGTAAAATTTCAGCTTTTACTAAACAACAACTCAATTTTATTGAGTATATTCCGAGGAATATTTAAATATGTGAGCCGAAAAGTAACCGTGTCTGCTGCATGTGATGCTGGCGCACAGTGGGGCAAGAACCCACTCTCGTTGGCCAAAACCTCTAGCGCTCTGGGTTTGTATTCTAGAGGTTTGATGTCTTCGGAAGAAAGTATTAGGAGTAGTTAAGCTATTCTTTGGCAACATTGGTCTTGATCTAGATGATTTAAAACTGATCTAGATCAGTTATATCTTTAGATAGAAGCATCTTATCAAAAAACTTTTTTTCCGCAAAGTTGTTTGTTGTAAAATTTTGAGCATATTCTCTGAAGACACCTATGCTCTATAATGTATGTAGATGGCGCTGTATGATATTTTGTAAAAAACACTCAAAAAAATCATTTTTGATCATTTTTCAAGAACAAATATACTGAGGAAAAACGATACTTCATAAAATCTGTGAAAATAAATAAATTTGAAACAAACCGTGAAAGATAACGCATACTATTCGTTGATTTTATGGTTAATTTCATGGAAAATGTTGATAAAATATGCAAATTTTACTACTTCATAAATCAGAAAATCGCAAAAAGTCGCAGCTGATCTTACCCCCACAAATGTTACTCAACATATGCGGAAATCTATCCTGTATAACATTTCACAGGCAACATCACAGGCATTTTGGATAGCATTTTTTCGAAAAAAGGCTATATACAGTTTTTTTATTGAAAAAAACTTTAAACGCTCTGCGTGTGCCTCGTGGAGGTTTGATGTCCTCAAAAAGTATCTTGGTTCAACAGAGCTATATTCAAGCAACTGTGTTTGTGATCTAGATAAGTTGGAACTGATCTAGATCAATTCTACCTTTTGATAGAAGCGTCTTTGCAATATGCTTTCTTCTGCAAAGTGTTTTTTAGACATTTTTTATATATCTTCCGAAGGCACTCATACTTCATTACCTATGTAGATAGTGCTGTATGGCATTTTGTGGAAAACACTCCAAAAATGGTTTTCGGTAATTTAGATTAATATAATAGTGCAATGAAATCCTATGTTGTGTTCTTCATAGTTAATCGTATATATTGTCTTACATTGAAAGAAAAAACAAACTGATACAGATATTAATACTAATCGTCATCATCTGACTGAACTGATGGCACTTCGAGAAGATTTAATACAGCGGGTTTGATGCTTCCGTCTTTCTTCAACGGCATGGGTCGCATCGTGGATAAAACAGGATCCGATGAGAGAAGCATGCTATGGAAAACGTCTTCCATTGTATATCTTCTACTAGTTTTCCGACTGTATCGTTCGCGGAATTTGCGAAAATCCTTATTTCGCGCTTCTTGTGCTTCCTCACTTAGCATTCCAATTGGGAGCAACGCTATTTCGATCGCTTGAGATCCGTGCATTAAAATTTTATGCACTGAAGCTGGCATAGGGTACCACTTGTAGAGACTGACATAGAGACGTGCCGTATTTTCAGCAAAGTTTCGGAATGCTGCAATGTTGACCGAATATCCACATGACATTGCCCGGAGAATTGTGTCGCATCGATCGATCAAACCCTCATCTATGCCTGTGATATCACTTGTCTGAGCAGCATTTTTGAAAAATCTACGGGCTGTGTTGCCGTCGTTAGTGGTGCCATGTCCTTCTTTTACTACATCTACAAGTAATCCTGTTTCGACCTTGAATCGTCGTTTATGTAGTCTTCTCGCTTTTCGATTTGTTCTTTAAGATCCTTTGTCTTGAAGTAACTTTTGACTTCCAAGCGGTAACTCACATGCAGTAACCATTCCAAAAATCTGATATAGGCATGTAAAGTCGACAGACCCAGTTCCAAAGCTCTCAAGTCAACAGACCTCTTTGAGATTTTATTTAGATCATTCATTTCCTTTGGAAGTGCGCCACATACATTGCATTTTTGTGAAGCTTTATTATCGGTAAGTGCATTGGAAACTTTACCATCAATCATAGTTAGCGTCAATCTATGACTAATGGGCAGTGTTCCATATCCCATATCGACAACAGTAGGAGAAAGTTTCTTTATTTGATTTTCCACGAGTTCCTGTTCCCTTCTGATAGAGGCCACCGTTTCCTTAGCAAACTCAATTTTAATCGGTCTGCAGAACCGTGTTGAGGAAGGCCTTGGATTTTGCCAGAGTACAACCTTTCTAGAGGTACTTCCGTCACTTTCAATTAATAATTGCAAAGGTACGAGTGTAGTCATGAGAATATTGCTGTCACTGAACGTCTGATCACTTTGATTCTGTTTGTAAGATTGTTGACGTCCACTGCCATCGAACCCCCACTTTGAAATCAACACACATTTCGAAAGTTTTTCGGATGGTATGCTATCAAATACAGTTTTTTGAACTTCTACAATCCGTCTAACTGTCAGATCTAACAATGCTTGTAACTTAACTTCTCCTTTGATTTCGGAAATATCAAGAAACTCTTTCGCTGGATAGCATTGGGTTTTCGTTTCCTGGATTCTCTTGTATGAAGGGTACAAGTCACACCCTCTCTCTTTAGCTTTAACTCTCATGATTTGATACCCTTGCCTTGATACACCTAAGTCCAAAATAAGAGCTAGAGCTTCTTCTGTAGTGTACGGATGGATACCTGAACGAACGACCAGTGGGTTAAAGTCCCTCCTTAAAATGATACAACAACATCATACATACCTGTTGCTTTTTCAGCTTCTTTCAACGTGTTGATAATTTTTGATGCACGAGTTGGCGAACTGTTTAAGGCCTCTTTGATCAATCCAGCTTCTGCCGTTCTTCCTTCAGCTCTAAGACTCATTTCCGTTGCCAAAGAAAGAGCTGGCAAAGTAATTGACTTCCGTAACGCTCTTGCCTTCCTGCGTTTCGTTCGTGTGCTTGCTTGCTCATAATTTACGATAGGTCTACCCGATTTACCTTTAGAAACACAATAAGTTTCAAATTTAAGAAATGACGAAAGAATGTTGGCAAAAATACAAACCTGAAACTTTCGAAATCGCTGTACCAAACGTGACTGTTTCTGCAAGCCATTGACAATTTAACGATTGGAATCTCTCTTTCTTCCGACCACTGCTATTCCAACGTTTCCGAATAAGTGCACCTTGCTTGCGGACAATACTCCATATTTGAATATCGTTATCACTTGCTTGAATCACTTTTTTGATATGGTCGTAAACATGATTGTAGCGTTCAGACCAAGAAGAACTTTTCTTCTGGTAAAGCAACTCGTGCGATGCGATACATACTTGAATATTTGTTTACTAACGATGAAATTATGTTTATTTCGCTTCATGGCTTGCTTCATGGAGAACTTGCTCACACACGCGCACGCCTACTTTGTTCATTGCCCTTTAGAAAATTTCAGCAATGAAATCAGCTGCTGGTTTCTTTTTACTATATTTCGATGCATAGGGTACCGGAAGTATTTTGGACATGTATATATTTTGACCACCTTGCTCTAAAAAACGTTCTATTCGCATCGTACAATGTCGTAGATTGAACCCAAACCTAGATTGAAGCTAGATCTAGCTATCTGTACAGAAATTATTAGTCATCGGTTACGTTAAGAATGTTTTTTGCAGCAAAGTGGCCAAAATATATACATGTCCAAAATACCTCAATTACCCTATTGAAAAGTATTTTATTTGTACCGTAAAACTGCTGAATTTTTTTGAGTAACTCTTTGCAAACAGTATGAGTGCCTTCGGAAGATATATCAAAAATACTTTGCAGAAGAAAGCATATGGCAAAGACGCTTCTATCAAAAGGTAGAACTGATCTAGATCAGCTTCAACTTATCTAAATCACAACCAAAGGTGATTAATTATAGCTCTGTTGAACCAAGATTCTTTTTTGAGGACATTAAACCTCCACGAGGCACACCCAGAGCGTTTGAAATTTTTTTTTCAATAAAAAAAACTTTATGTAGCCCCTTTTTCGAAAAATGCTATCCAAAATGCCTGTGGTTGCCTGTGAAATGTTATACAGAATAGATTTCCGCATATGTTGAGCAATATTTGTGGGAGTAAATCAGCTGCGACTTTTTGCGATTTTCTGATTTAGGAAGTAATAAAAATGGCATAAAATATTTATCAACTAGTATTTCCATGAAATTAACCATAAAATCAACGAATAGTATACGTAACTTATTACACGGTTTGCCATCAAATTTGTGATCAGCTTACAATAGGAATTTGAATGATGAGTATCGATCTTCGGAGTATATCTATTCATGACCAGAATCTATCACGTAGCTGGACAGCTTATTGGTATATCGTGCAACTTAATATGGCAGTATTTCGGTCAAATTACAATCCTGAGCCCGTCAACCCTTCCATGTCTTTGTCATTTTGCTTGCATTTCTATCACACATTAAATGAGCAATGGATATATAAATATGCATTGCTCATATTACTGTTTTTACTGGGAATCGCAACAAAATTAACATACATGTGAATACTTGAGTGCTCAAATTACATAATTTGGCGGAAATACTGCCATACTTAATTGCACATATACTAATCGCTGTCGCTTTATTTGACAGATTGTACCGAGTCACAATGAGATTATCACGAAGATCTCTTCTCATCTTTATTGCTCATTCTAATTTCTTAATGCTGATCACACATTATTCGTTGGCACAGGCCTTAATAATTTAATGGCACTTTTTCATTTTTATTGCTCAAATCTCTCTTTTAATTGATGATTAATTATGCTGCCAATAAAAATTGCATATTTTATCAACATTTTACATGAAATTAACCATAAAATCAACAAATAGTATGCGTAACTTTTCACGGTTTGCTTCAAATTTATTTACTTTCATAGATTTGACGAAGTATCGTTTTTCTCAGTATATTTTTTCATGAAAAATGATCAAAAATCATTTTTTTGAGTGTTTTTACAAAATATCACACAGCGCCATCTACATACATTATAGAGCATAGGTGTCTTAAGAGAATATGCTCAAAATTTTACAACAAACAACTTTGCGGAAGAAAGTTTTTGATAAGATGCTTCTATCTAAAGATAGAACTGATCTAGATCAGTTTTAAATCATCTAGATCAAGACCAATGTTGCCAAAGAATAGCTTAACTACTCCTAATACTTTCTTCCGAAGACATCAAACCTCTAGAATGCAAACCCAGAGCGCTAGAGGTTTTGGCCAACGAGAGTGGGTTCTTGCCCCACTGTGTGGCGGTGGACTAAAAGTTGTGTTGCTGTCGAATGCTGATTTTAATTACCTCCACTTGCTCCGGTGCTAGTGAATTGCCTTTTCGTTTCATTCCTTCATAACGAATGCTTGTCTTAGTTTTTTGACAGCCACTGAAATGTGGAGGTTCCGAGATTCCGAATAGTATTTCGATTGCTCGGAAATGATAAGAAATGAAGTCTTCAAAGTAAACAATCTGTTAATTGATAGATTGGTCATACATTCAACTGTATGAGCTTGCAAATAGCTCATACAGATAAATTTTGGAGAAGCCTCTAGTTGACTCTAGTTGTCGTATAATGTCCAGGAACACCGCTCGTGGCATGCAGAAACGCAGAAAGTGCTTCTCGTTGTAGGTTTGCGTGTCGCTAAAGTAGTCTTGGAACAGCTGATGACCGGCACGGAAATCACGGTCGACGTTTGGGCGTCATCCAGGATGTGACCCACTCCGTTTCGACTCTTGTTTATCCGCTGCCAAACTACAAATCAGCATTATTTAATATCGTTTTAATGAAATGCATGCATTCACACACTCACCTTCAGCCAAACGAAAGAGCAAGTATTCCTTGTCGTCAGCTAACGATGCACTACTGGCATTAAAAATTATTTGGTCAAACCAATCAATCGCAAAATGTTTGTGAAAAATCTGCGATCTCTGAAAAAAACTTCTGATCTCTGATATTGAATGATCGACAGGATGACAGGTGTTGGCGGGTTTAACAACAAGAAATACAACACCAGTGCGGGGAACGCAAAGTTGGTTTATTTTAGCTAGTTTTATTCAAGTTTCGCTGATGTAAATCAGGTATAAAGTTGATCTAAAAATAGACCGCCGCTGAAGATGCCCTTAGATTGACAGTTCAAACAACCGTGAGGATGGGAGGTTGAGACCGGTGATACTCATCAAAATTTCATCTTATAGGTGTGTTCGTTTGGAACGCTTCTTTTATTTAAAAGAAAAATGTGTAACCAAGTCCATCAGTTCCAATAGACACTTGCTGGCTCCGCCACAAGTGTTCTCACCAAACTTTCATTTCAGGCACGGGTAAAGTTGTACTCGAACCAAGGACGTTATTATTGCCCACCATCCCACTGTGGGATAGTACTATTTTAGCCATGCCTTTTCGCTCAATTGTCAATACTTCTATTCTATTTCCAACCTACCGTACACTGACGGAACTTTCAACACTTTCTCTTCATGTCTTTCATTCTAGCAAACATTACTGTCCACTCTTGTTGCCTCATGGTGATGAGCGAACATCTACTTGTACATCATAAACGTAACTCGCCGCACGGAGAATTCAAAACATAACAATTAGAGTAGATTTTATTGTCAGTATATTGTGGTAACTGTGGTGATCTACTGGCTATGCCAATGCCATGAAGTGAATCAGCGGAATCCGCGGAATGACTCTGCCAAGTGGAGGGGCAACCTACCTTTGATACTGTCTTCGGTGACAGTTCACAAGGGAAAGATTGCGATTTCCGTTGCGCTTCGCTGACGAGCACATCGGCCTACGCTGATGCCGAAGGAGTGCCAACGTGTATACAAATGCTGTGACGGCTTACATCTCGTCTATCGGGTAACACCAGCCTCACAGTAACAATAGACCAATTTAATGGACAACACATGTACAGAATGGTTTGATGTTGACAGAACAATTCTTATAACTCTATGGTTTTGAACTGTAATATTATTGGTTTTTTTATTCGGGTTTCGGATCGGTCGTTGTACTATAGGCTGACAATGTATGTATAAAAGAAGAGACAGAACACGAAGGAAAAAGACCTATCCAAACCTCTATACTCAACTTAAGAGGTTTAATCATTTGCATCACGAGTTTGGTCATTGATTCTCCAGAAAACACGTTCGCTAAAGAAAAGTTTTTATTCTTAATAAATATTCAATGAAATGCCTATTCTATGTGGAATGTTATATTCTCATTTTCGAGTTTTCGTCAAAATTAAATTGAAAATCGTTATAATTGTTAGGTTAGGTTAAACTGGCTTTCTTTATATAGTCTGCTGTTTAAAGTGAGTATGCACCTGTATCGAATGAAGAAATGAATTATAGCGATAAAGCTTAGTTCTCATTTCAACCTTCACCTGAACAACAGAACGACTCTCAGTTTCCCTAGAATCGATCGAGTCCTTTCATTAAAAATACATTCAATTCGGCAAGCTTCCGGAAAAAAAACTTTCACCCCATTCCATTCATACAGCAGAAGCTTTGAAGCACTAATCCTTCCTCCGCCTTCCGGAGTAGACGTTAGCTTTTCCCGGAGTGCTGAGAACCGTAAGCTATCGACAACAATGCCGACTAGCACAACAACAGGTATAAATTAAGTTTTTCAACACCTGGCCTCGAAGCCTGATTAGAAGTGAAGTTTCCGTGTGCAAGCGGTTATTTTTTTGTAGCAATCTTTTCCAGGAGCAACTAGGAATTCAATAATTTTCCTACTCTATTATGCAGCAACTCTCGAAAAAGTTGGTCCGCAAGCTGGCTCTCTAAGGTTTTAGAATATCTTTCAGCGGAAGTTGCATGTGGAACGGTTGCACGTATGCTTGAACGACGGTGACGATGAACCGGTGGCCCGAGGAAAAGAAAACCCTCCCTCTGGAACTGATGGTGGAGAATAACTCCTCTTCTGCTCGGGCTGCCGGAGCGTGAGAGAACGATGAAATCCGGTTGAGTTTAGTGTTTTCGTGTTGACTTCTCCGATTTAGTTTTATCGCAGATTTATTGCAGTTGTGTAATTTATGTTGTACTTTTTACGGCTTCAGGAATGCAGAACAAATACAGCTTCGCACGCCGGGGGCTGCTGATTTTGGGCTAGGAGAGGGGGTCTGGGAATGTTTGGGAATTGGGTTCTACCGAGAGACGGATCGGTGCAAGTTGTAGAGCAGATTTGTTTAGTGTTTGCTTTGCTGCTGGGATTTGTTGCAAGCACAATGCTGTGTGCTAGGATGGCGAAGAAGGGGTTAGTATCTTTGTTGGCCGATTTTCCTCATCAACTCTCTCTTTGGGAAATAGTATTTTGGAAGAAATCTATTTGCAACAATTCTTTAAAATAGTCAATGAAAGCTCCTTCAATTTCGTAGCTTGAAAGTGAAAGCTTTTTTGCAGATTCAACAACCAACTTCAGAATGTCTGGAGAGTCACGCTTATCCCCAGGTTACTTTCCCGTACAATACGTCAAGATTACCGGTATCATTTGAGTAGCAGTATCCCTAGACATTTCAGGATTTGAAAGTTTAAAATTTCCATTTACGTACTGTGGCGGACAATACAATAAGCTTATAGCCCGATTTTCATACAAAATGGTCATGTTTGGGGGCTTGTCTTCAAATTTCCTGTGAACCAATGAATCTGAAATCTCGGATGTAAAGGGTGATACGGTCAAAATTTGGTCAAGGGAAAACGCGTGTAAATCGGTGAAATCGTTTATTTAAAAAATCAAATTAAATTTCTTTTTCAAGTTCAATTAGTATAAAATTCAGGAAAAATATTCAGTTAGGCTTCCGCTTTTCCAAACTCGAATTGCCGGGCCTTACGCTTGACCCCTGCCATCAGATTTTGTACAGCCACCTTGTCCACCTTCTTCGCCGCAGAAAGCCAGTTTGCCTTGAACTGCTGCTCGTCCTTAGCAGTTTTTTTGGTCTTCTTTAGGTTCCGCTTGACAATAGCCCAGTATTTCTCAATTCGGCGGAGCTCTGGCGTATTGGGAGGTTCTTGTCCTTGGGAACCACCTGCATGTTGTTGGCGGCGTACCACTCCATGGCCTTTTACCGTAATGGCAAGATGCCAAATCCGGCCAAAACAGTACGGAACAACCGTGTTTCTTCAGGAAGGGCAGCAGACGTTTATTCAAACACTCTTTCACGTAAATTTCTTGGTTGACGGTCCCGGAAGCTATGAAAATGCTGCTTTTCAAGCCACAGGTACAGATGGCTTGCCAAACCAGATATTTCTTTGCGAACTTTGACAGTTTCGTGTGCTTGAAAATATCTGCTACCTTTCCCTTCCTTTTGCCGTATAAAACTCCTGTCCCGGAAGCTGCTTGTAGTCGGCTTTGACGTAGGTTTCGTCGTCCATTACCACGCAGTCAAACTTCGTCAGCATCGTCGTGTACAGCCTCCGGGATCGCGCTTTGGCCGTCGTATTTTGTTTATCATCGCGATCTGGAGTCACTACCTTCTTGTAAGTCGATAGTCCGGCTCGTTTTTTGGCTCGATGCACGGTTGTAGACGATACACCCAGCTTATTTGCGGCATCTCGGAGAGATAGGTTAGGGTTTCGCTTGAAACTACCGGCAACTCTCTTTGTCGTCTCAGCGGCTTCCGGTTTTCGATTTCCCCCCGATCCAGACTTCCTGGCTGTCGACAAACGTTCCCCAAACACTTAAATTACATTTGTAACGGTTGATTTGGCAAATTTTAGCGATTTTGCCAACTTTGCGTGCGAGTAGCTCGGATTTTCGCGATGCGCGAGCAAAATTTTTGATACGCTGCTCTTCTTGCTTGGACGGCATTTTGACAACTGAAGAGTGAATTCCAAAATCAAAATAGGAGCAACATTCTACACACACACACACACCTTCAAAATGAGGGGTGTTCAGGTTTTTTAAATGCAAAATTGAAAGAAATACGTCAAGTTGATATTGACCAAATTTTGACCGTATCGCCCTTTACTGTCAAAGTAACCTAAATTTTCATCTGTAATAATCCATAATTTTTCATTCACCACTTTGAATGTTACTGACCCCGCCTATGACAAAACACCATCTCTTGATTTATGTAAATAATGCTCTAATTTGAAGATCTGAATTTTGATGTTCAATGTATTAGTATACTATAGATTGTAATTCATCAACATGGACTAAACTATAGAAATCAAGAGGTCGGTCAAGTGGTCGGTCGCAGTTTTTAGTGTTATTTGAAAGTAGGTTTTTGTATAATATTTGTTGTCAGATTGATCTCAACATTTCGACAAAAGAAAACAATCGCTATAAGACTAGTAATTGAACTTCTAAACTGTTTTAACGTAGGACTACGTTTTTCTTTTCAATTTTTAATTCAAATTTTTGAAAAATGAGAGCGTTACGCAAAAGTTTAAGGTTTTTGAACGCTAATTACTCTCGTTTGGCTGAACAGAATGACTTCATTTGTACACCATTTGAGCAGAAAAACTTACAAGTATTTTGGTAAAAAATTTCAACTAAGTGCTATTTTTATGAGTAGTTCAATTTTTTACTTAAAAATAATCTAATTTTTCTCTGGATACGACCAGGTTGAAAATATGGTTTTCTCTTTCCGGGTCGTCAAAAACGGGTAACAAAAGGTTCAGATTGACTTCTTCTTTTAATTCACTCGGTTTTATTCTATGTTTAATACAGCCATAGCCACACTCCTCAGTTGCAAATTTATTTTTGCTTTGTTGTCGGTGTCTGGTTTTATAACTGAGGCCCGTCCCCTCTTATGAAATTTGCATCGTACTGCATGTTTCTGCCTCGCTTCTTTCGAGGCAAGGCTATCAACGCCAGCATAAAGCACACAATTCGAACCAAAATGATTTTCTAGGTATATGCAAGTTCGATAGAGCGGCACGTACGGTTGTGTTTTGCACTCTCTCGTTACGAAGATTTATGACGAATGAGCATAACCTGATCAAAAGCATTTAACTGCACTTTAAATGTCAATTTCGGTCGAAAACACGATACATTTTTAATTTTCTAAAATTTCTAACAAAGAAGGAGAAGTTAAGCATCTTCTTCGCCCAAAAGCACGGCCTACTCAGGCTCTTTACAGATGTTTCGTTAGCTGTAGGGAAAATTTTGCACATTGCATGTAGAAGTCTATCCGTGTTGATCGATTTTCTGTTCTCTAAATAATTAGACTGCAAAAGCATTTTTCATATAATTAAATACCGAAACCGGGGTACCATTGCTTATCTGTGAAAGATTTTTGGGTTAAGTTTTAAGAAGATGCGTTGAAAAAGTTTTGTGAAATCGATCACTAACAGTATTATTGAAATTAGATCATGTTATTACATTGAATTACAATGAATTTAAGGTATTGCTGATAATAAAAAGTGAATTTTACTGCAACAATTATAATTTTATTTATCACGCATTGAGTTGCACTTAAAACAAATCTTGGGTTTTTTTTCATTAGGGCGAATCTAACATTGAGAGACTCTCATTAGATACTTTCTCTTTCATTCATATTCCTATCACCTTTACATTTTTCATTCTACTTTTTGTAGAGTGTGATAGTCATGATGATCATGATAGCCAGCACTGTTGTGTTTCGATCTGTAGAGTGAGACCGGAGAGAATATCTCAAAGGTAGATTTGCCCTATTGAAAAAAATCAAAGGAATGTCTATAATGTTGCACTGACTGATGTCATTATCTGCTCAGCAGTGCTGTCCATAATCTCGGTGTGGTAAAGAGAGATTTTAATTTTTCAACACACTCTTCCTACCTCAACGAGAGTTCTACTCTCTTGTTTATATTCACCACCGTGTTTGCCTACGGGTACCGCAAGTGAGCGGGAAAAAATGGTTTTCATTCACACAACCAGGGTTGCAATTAGTTTTTGAAAAATATCTGGCATGTCACATATAAAAAATCTGTCAAAGTCTGGCAATACACGGAAATGTAAAAATCAGGACTAACAATTGAAAGGGGTCCAGGAGGTTTTACACATAATGATAGGCCCTTTACAAATCAGTCATTTTTTAACTCGTATACTCGCAAACTTCAGTAACAGACAAGCGTGGAATTACACTATTTGACCACACAGAAAAAAATAATTAATTTTAACAAGCGCGTAAAATTTCCTCTCGTGTAATTCCAAGCCAAAGGAGCGAAAACAACAATATTGTTTGCAATCTTTCATACAACTGGCTTGATTTAGGCGTTATCTGGCTTAAATATACATGAAATATCCCATTATTTTCTGCCAAATCTAGCATTCCCTTTATGTGCATTAGATAACGCAGAAAATTCAGTGTTTCTTTTTATCTGTGCAATGCCAAATATTTCAACATTATTTGACCAATTCGCACAAAATAGCTACGAATCGTTTTGATTGGACGAGAACTATACATGACATAGTTGCACTTGTTATTTTGCGGAATCCAGCTTCAATATGACAAAGTGACATGAGTGCGCAAACGAATCAACAAAATCAACGTAAAACCGCGTGAAAACGTAATGGGTAAGGATTGTTCACACTAATACTAAGCAGTCACGCAAATCACTTAACGCTTTAGTGGAGTTGGATTGAACTTCGCTTTTTTTTAATCTGTTCTAATATCAAAAAAGTCTGGCATTTTTCAGAGATTCTCTTTTTGTCTTTTTGTCGATAAAAAGTCTGGCAGTGCCAGATAAGTCTGGCATAATGGCACCCCTGCACACAACTCTCGATTGCTCTAGAGTGAGAAGAAGCGCTCTTAAATTCACAGAAGCGAGTGCGTTTAATGCCTTAAAAAAGTGATGATACCCCACTTTTTGGTATTTAGAATGCAAGCCTACACACTTAGATTTTTTTACATAAATCTGTAAAGTTTTACCTAATTTTCAACAGCTGAACGTTCGGTAATCCTTTTTTACGGATTTCGGTGAAATTTTACAGATATCTGTAAAAAATTTACCGGATATCGGTAAAATTTTACCGAAATTCGTAAAATCGGATTACCAAACGTTCAGCTGTTGAGAATTCGGTAAAACTGTACAGATTTCTGTAAAATAATCTGAGTGTGTACAGAAATCTAATCGAAAATAGAACATCTGAACAAAAATCAAATCGAATGTGATAAGGCTCGATCCACTTAGTAAAGCCTGTTCACGCTAAATTTCGAACCCCAGTAATAGCAGCAAAATATGTGTGCACATAATTCAACAAAACCGATCGTTTATATCACAATAATAGTGTGATATCTACATTAGAAACAGTTGATTAAGATGTTAATCTTTCTTTCTGATAAATTTTCGAACTTTCTGTGGTACATCCGCCATCAGGTTACGTACGGTATCCTCTGATGCGCCCGCCGTGACGATTCTCCAGCTTTCTCTTGAAATCATCGGTACCATTTGCTTTCTTCTTAGTTTTGAAGAGTTTCCGCTCAACAAGAGCCCAGTACTTCTCTATTGGGTGAAGTTCTGGACGGTTTGGTGGATTGGTTGTTTCTGGCACGTATTTTACCTCATGTACCTTATACCAACCCAAAACGAATTTCACATAGTGACAAAAGGCCTAATCTGGAGAGTCGTGGCTTCTGATAAACGGTAGCAACCACTTTTGCAGACATTTTTTCTCGTAAAAATCCTAATTGATAATGCCAGTAGAGACGAAACTATTAGATTTTCGACCACAACTACATATGGCTTGTTAAATCAAATATTTTTTCGGGAATGTAGACACCTTCTTTGTCCGTAAATGTTCGGCAACGGCGTTCCTTTGCATTGCGATATAAAAAGCCAGATCTGGAAGTTGTTTAAAGTCTTCGAGTACGTATGTTTCGTCAACCATTATCATGCAAGAAAATGTTTGCAAAAAATTGGCGTAAAGCTCCCTAGCATGACTTTTTGCAGTGAAATTTTGCTTGTCATGAAGGTTGGGATCCTTTTTCAATTTGTACGCCTTCAATTTTTGCCTCTGCTTCACTTTTTGTACGTATGATTTTGTCTTCCGAACTTTGCGAGTCACATTTCGCACAGAAAGATTGGGATTTTTCTCATTAATGGCTTCTTGTCCATTTTTCGGGAGCATTCATCCCACCTTCCGATCTACAGTCAAACGCTGGTAAAATGATTTGCAAACACAAAACACGGTACTTTTCGGTAGTTTTAGTTTCTTGGCAAGATCGCGTACCGATAAATTCGGATTTGTAATGGTGTACCACGAAAAAAAAAATGGAGAATTTCAGCTGTCATAGAAGTGAAACGTTTCAGCGATCCGTGAAATCTACACTGAAAGAAAAATGTCCGAAACTTAACGTGGACAGGCCATAAGAAGTTCTTTTCTATCTTAGAAATTAGGTCAGAAAGCAATTTCAAGTAAACAGAAACAAATAAATGAATTGTCAGGCACTGAGCTTTGTGACCGATTCTAAAATCGCATTCGTTTTGTCTGTCTCTTCTGCTTTCGACAATATTGTTTGAAAGATTGCATTGCCAGCAGTTTAAATTAAATCACTTGCTTCAGTATATTTCCTGTTGAAAGGGTCCTGTCCACCGCTAGATGGCACTCTGAAATTTAAGGGCGGATATTTGAAAAAAAAAAATTTCAAGCTGAAGTTTTTACTCAAATCAATCGAAACTTTTTTACAATTATTAGAGTATCCATGTAGTATGCAAACAAATTTTTTTTTAATTTTTTTTTCAACAAAATGGCGGTCGTTAGAGTGCGTTGAAAAAGTAGTTGTATTTTGCTTGTGCCTGCTCTCTTGGTGGCAGTTTTGATCTGAAACCTGGTCACCCAAACACAAATACATTAATAACATTAACAGTTGAATTAAGAATAAAAAGTAAAAAAAAATGCACTTCTCGCGATACTTGTTTGAAAAAATCCACATTGTCTCCGCCATTTTATCACATTTTTCCATATTTAATAATGAAATATTACAATTTTTTTTAATTCATACAGAAGGCAACACTATAATAAAAAAATCCTATAAGTTTCAGCTAATTCGAATAATTAGTTTTCGAGTTATCATCGGCATAAACTCCGAAAGTGCTGTTTTGAGTTAAACGCGTTGAAAGTTTGTTCAAGCGGTCAAGCGTCTCTTTATACCAGCTGCGTGCGAAGAAGGCGTCTTCGTAAAACAATGAAAAGAAACATTTGGAGTTAGAATGTCGAAAAAAAGGTTTCAGGAGCGTATTCTACGGGAAATTTACTAACTTTACTAACATTCCAACTGTATATCCCCTCTTAATAACTCGGAGACGATCAACGTGAAAATTTGTATGCAAGAGTTTTTGGGACCGGAAGAGGTTCTAATGATGGTCTGAGATCCCTTACTCATCTGTTAAGGGGGTCTCCCATACAAATGAAACACGAATTTCTGCATAACTCGAGAATTAATCAAGAAAATGGAACCAAATTTGACATGTGCAGGTTTTAGGAGGCAGGATTTCTCTGTCTGTCTGACCCTTATATACTCGGAAACGTCTGAGCCGATCGGCGTGAACATTTGTATGCAGGGGTTTTTGGGGCTAGGGAAGGTTCTTTTGATTGTTTGAGACCCCTTTTGATTTGAGATCTCGCCTCCCTCTCGAAGGTGGCTCTCATACAAATGAAACACAAAACACGAGAGTTATCCAGGTTACTTAAACACAAAACGTGTATTCTTCTGGTAAGAAGCATTTTCTGATAGAAGTTTTAAAAAAAATCTCATTCCGGAAAACAACCAGAACGTTTTATAAAAATTTCATTCATTTAGTTGCAAGCGTAGCAACGCTCGCTTGGGGCTCAGCTAGTATTCCTATAAAGCAAACCCAAGTAACAATTTTAGTTTTATTCCAGCCGTATGGTGTTCTTCCCGGCTTTGTTGATAAAACTTCATTCAAAACTATTTTGTCTACCACCACCTCCTCTATGCTTCCTCAAAGCCAAAAATTGTACAAAGTGTCCCGCTCTATAGATGGTCGTGAAAACAAGTTAATTAAACCTTTATAAGACCATAAAGATTTTGAAAATGTTCTAGTGAAAGATGTTATGACCACTTGAGAAGCTTCATGAAACCTATTGGCTGTCATCAAAACCAGCATAGGGCCAAATGGCCACAGCTGTCAAGCTTCACTGTGATATCGTGGTTGGTTTTTCTTGTTCTGCTTTGTTCGATTATCTGCCCTTCTGATTCAGTTAGCATTGAATAATATCTAAGAAAAAACTTTCTAGTGTTGCGGGAAATTTTGTTTGATAGCAAAATTTCTAAAACAACTTGAGTTTTACAAATGATAAGCGAATTAAATTTTATTGTAAATACTGACACGATAAGAGCCGAAAATTTATGCGCCTTGGAAATTATGTGAGTTTACAACAACGGAAATACAATAAGAATAAACATATTCGATAAATTAATCATAAATTTCCTGAAACCACAGAGAACAGACATCCAAGCTTGAGTGCCTTTCGTGTGTAAATTTTTGTATCTGCTATTTTAAAATTTCAGCTCGTTTGCGTTAGTTTTGGTGAATAGTATGCTGATGGCGCCACTTGCCCTCCTCGAGATTTGATAGTCTGTCAATTTTAGTTTGGTGAAACCAAGGCTAGGCGGCGTTGTATTTAAAACGGTTTGCTTTTAAACATTTACACAGTAAATTGGGGAAAAATGTTTGAGCCTGGATGTCTGTTATCTGTGCTGAAACTTAATTGAATTCAATTAGGTTAATTAAAATAATGCCGATATTGGTCTCCGATCTGCAGTTTAAAATTTGGTTCAACTATTCTTCCATTTTTCTCACATTTCAATTTGGCGAAAAAAGCCAATTTATCATAAAACCAATTTGCCGTTTAATGCATTTACTGGAGACAAAATGGTTTTAAAATGCTTTGAATGAGTCCTTAAAAGAGCATATCAGAACAGCATTTTACGAGTGAATAATGTCGTAATAAAATCTTTGATATGAGTAAAAGGAATTTGACAAAACAAGGTTTTAAGTAACTAGAAATGAGAAGAAAGATTAGTATTTTCCATTTAATTCTCGATTTCTTCTCATTTCTAGTCACAGGTCTTCCACTAAACAGCTCACACTTTCTTGGAAGGTTTTAAGATCGTTATAATCAAGCTGTGTAGGTTCTCATAAACCTGGATAAAATAAGAAACCTATTGGCACTTCTTGGTGCTATAATAAAACCAAATTTATTTTTAGTGGCTTTCATAAAATTTAAATAAAACTTAACAAAGCTGGATGGTTTTGGAAATGTTACTTAGGAAACCTATTCAATTTGCTGGGAACTTCCGTTGTAGGAATGAGGTTTATGTGCGATACGAACCGATTCAATTATGTATGTATCAAAAATGGCATTTTACTATACCTTTTCCACCCAATATATAACGCAGTAATTGTCATCATCGCTTGTCATCACATCAACTCTCTAATTTAAAGGTGTGTGATGTAATTGATAGATAATAATTCCTACAAACAAATCCGATACAGGACAACCGCTGCAACTTCAGTTTCAGTATGTTCAATATACTGCATGCTTTCACCTCTGCCGCAAAGCAGACATCAATCTACATCATACAAATCTTCACTCACCGCATTTCGTTGTGTTGGTCTACTCTTTAAAAATAGAAAGCTTGGAAACTGTTCTTCCATAATACCCTATCACAGTGGTGTAATGTGGGTGATTTCATATTGGCACAATTGTAATATACAAACATAAACAAAACATTTCACTTCAACCACCGAACAATATCCAAGGTCATTTCGGAAGAGTACTCAAACAATAAACCATCAACTTCAGGAGCAGAACTCAGTAAGTCGCGTATATGGAATAGAGCTGTCTCGCGTACTATTTAAAAAGAGCCTAGCTTCGTTGATCGCAAAGCAAACCGAACGGTGAAACCAACGAGTTTGATTCTCTGCAGATTAGGTCAGAGAAAAAGAATGTTTCAACGAAGAACGTGGGAATTAATGCTATGGAAAATGCTTTTCATCCGCGTTATTAACAGAGAAGAACGTTTTTCAAACGCCACGCAAGTAATCATATTCCAAATTGAACTCTTTCGAATCGAAACCCATTTCGTTGGCCCTGAAAAGGGCCGATTGTTTTATTTGCTTTACGAAGAGCTCGTATACTTGGTGACAGCCTTGGTTCCCTCGGAGACGGCATGCTTGGCCAACTCACCTGGCAGCAGTAGGCGGACAGCGGTTTGAATTTCGCGGGAGGTGATCGTCGAACGTTTATTGTACTGCACCAAACGGGACGCCTCGGCGGCAATGCACTCGAATATATCATTTACGAAGCTGTTCATGATGATCATGGCCTTCGAAGAAACTCCGGTGTCCGGGTGAACCTGCTTCAACACCTTATAGTTGTAGATGGCATAGCTCTCCTTGCGGTGTGCCTTCCTTTTCCGCTTGTCGCCCTTGACGATTGCCTTTCGAGTCTTGCCAGAACTTTTGGTGGTCTTTGCAACGGTTTTGAGTGCCATCGTCGGATGATCAACTGTTGACTTGGATTGATTTTCGATACTGATTGTTTAGGCACAAGCAATTGCCTTTATCAGGAACGAACAAAGAAACTGATGCTCCTCCTCTTTTCGTGCACCTATTACAGGAATCTTCCGAATTGTGTTTTTTTATGTCTTCCATCCAGTGGTGGATAGAGTACTGCATTGAAATATTTTTTCGATAACATATGATATTTTTCGTTATGATCATACGGAATATATGCAAAAGAGAACTATCTTGACATTTCTGTACATTTTTCAATAGACGACAAAACTTTTTCGCAAGGCCGAAGATTTTTGCCTTAAGGACATACGGGATCAAGTCCCCATCACTTCGAATTTTTCACATCTTTTCAGCACAAACCTCAAATACTATTAGGACTTCAGGTGTGAAATTTTCAAGAATTGTTTGCTCCACTGGAGCATCAATTGGTCAGCAATTTGAGCGCATTTTGATTTGATTTGTTGGTGATACTAATAATTGTGAAGTGATAACTAACCTAACCTATAAATCATAAGAAAAAAGGACTCCCTCCAGTTTGCAACATAAATTAATGACGTTTAGAATTATGATGGTTATTGTATAATTACTGCATGGGAATGTGCCGATCATTGTATAGAATCTAATTGTTAGAATGAGTACTAAAACTCGTTTATATAGATGGACAAATTATGGGATTTTTAAACATTGCACTATGGTCCAGATCACGAATTTACGAGGAAACATGCTTCCAGCGCCTAAACTTGAAACTTTACAGCAAAGTGATGTTCTACAACATGGTTTGTATCATCAAGGCTCATTTTTTTATGTTAATTAAAATTAGGGTGGTCCTCATTTTCACGGAAATACAAAAACTAACTTTTTTGTTTGCATAAATAGACGTTTACACTCTTTAGCAAAGTTGTAGCGCAAAAAAAATCATGAAATTTTCATGCATAAATTTTTTTTGTAGCCTAAAAGCAATTTTCCCTCATCAACTTAGGGTGTACCATAAAAAAATGGTTTTTTGCCCTTCCTTTTTTATTTCAATTCCCACTGTTGAGTTGTGTTGAGACGAGTTTTAGTGATTTTAAAGACGCGTATTTTGGTATACAAACTTTGACGTTAGCTTCAATCAATCAATAGTTATTGAAATTTTTCTAAAAAAAATATGCCCTTTTCAAATGTTGATTTTTATGATTGGGGCAAACCCAAAAAAAAATTAAGACGGCATTTGAAAAGCCAATTTATATTGTTTAACATATGTAAAAAATGCGTTATTTCTGTATCTTGAGAAATTTACATTTGAATCTGGGATGGTTTTAGAAGAAAAACTTCAATAACTATTGATTGGTTGAAGCTAGCGGCAAAGTTAATAGATCAAAACACGCGCCTTCAAAAGTTCCATAACTCGTCTGATTACAACTTAACGATGAAAATTTAAATAAAAAAGAGGATAGAAAAACTTTTTTTTATGGTACACCTTAAGTTGACGAGAGAAAAAATGCTCTAAATCGGTCAATTTTCAAGCTACAAAAAAATATTTAAACAAAAATTCCATGAAATTTTTTGCACTACAATTTTGCTGAAGAATGTAAACGTCTATTTCTGCAAATTAAAAAGTTAGTTTTTGTATTTCCATAAAAATAGTGACCACCCTAATTTTAATCAACATAAAAAAATAGACCGTTTTATTTCAAGTTTCACCACCATTCTTTTTAAAGGTTCAAAATTGACCGATTTAGAGCAACTTTTCCCTCCTCAACTTAGGGAATACCATAAAAAAAGTTTTTCTGTCCTAACTTTTTTATTTAAATATTCATCGTTGTAGACTTTTAAAGGCGCGTGTTTTGATATATTAACTTTGTCGCTAGCTTTAACCAATCAATAGTTATTGAAATTTTTCTTCTAAAACCATCCTGGATTCAAATGTAATTTTCTGAAGATACAGAAATAACATGTTTCTAGTTTTCACATATGTTAAATAATATAAATTGGCTTTTCAAATGACGTCTTGAATTTTTTTTGTGTTCGTCCCAATCATAAAAATCATCATTTGAAAAGGGCGTATTTTTTTTTTAGAAAAACTTCAATAACTATTGATTTGTATTTCCGTGAAAATGAGGACCACCCTAATTTTAATTAACATAAAAAAATGGGCCTTGATGATACAAACCATGTTGTAGAACATCACTTTGCTGTAAAGTTTCAAGTTTAGGCGCTGGGAGCATGTTTCCTCGTAAATTCGTAATCTGGACCATAGTGCATTGATAGTCAGTAAAGCTTGAATTCAAACGCAAACTCACTGCCGCAAAAGTCCAAATTTCGCATGTGCTGGTTAAAACGAATCACCGCATTGAAATAAATCTTCTGAATTTGGAAAAAAATGGTGCTTACATGACTGTACCCACCGCGCTATTTGCGGGATCCCTGTACAAAGTGTTGTTGAGCCCGACTTGCTTAGGAGACAGGTTACTCGACGCTGCTATAAAAGACTCAATTTCAGCCGTTTTGTTATCAGTACAGTATCAGCTATTGCAGTAGCTACTTATCATTCTTCAGTAACGTTACCCAGCGAACATCCAACCATGTCTGGTCGGGGCAAAGGAGGAAAAGTTAAGGCCAAGGCCAAGACCCGTTCGAGCCGTGCAGGTTTGCAATTTCCAGTTGGTCGAGTTCACCGTCTGCTGCGGAAGGGAAACTACGCCGAGCGTGTTGGTGCCGGAGCGCCCGTCTATATGGCGGCTGTGATGGAATATTTGGCGGCCGAGGTTCTGGAGTTGGCCGGGAATGCCGCCCGGGATAATAAGAAGACGAGGATCATCCCGCGTCATCTCCAGTTGGCCATTCGCAACGACGAAGAACTCAACAAACTGCTGACTGGAGTGACCATCGCTCAGGGTGGTGTGCTGCCAAATATCCAGGCCGTGCTGCTGCCGAAGAAGACCGAGAAGAAGGCATAAAATTGGAGATTTACTTGCTTCTCACTATCGAACAAAACCGTCCTTTTCAGGGCGACCACAATTATTGCCGGAAGAGTTTTGTTTTTGGATGCACTGGACATGTGTGATTAACAATGATTGTTGTAGGCACTTCATTTTACATCTATACTGTGAATTTAAGCGTCGAAAATAGCGGAGTTCTTGAGACTTGTTTTAGAGTGCTTGCCAAACACCGAATGAAAGCCGGAAGATTGCACTGTATAGCAAAGATCATAGCAAATTATCCTTTTACAACAAAAGCAAGAACTATGAATCTGATTTACTAACTGTGTCCAAAATTCATTGCATAGCTTGCAATCTCAGAAAACTAAAAAAAACTTAAAAATTACCTACTTTTTGCTCCCCTACAAATCTCCGTATGAAAAGGTTGAAAATATGTTTTCCCAATCCGGGTCTTCAAAAACGGGTATTTAATTTAGTTTCATTCCATGATGAATACATAAATAGCCAAACCCTCAGCTGCAAAATTATTTTGCTTGTTGCTGAGTCTGATTTTATAACTGAGGCCCGTCCCTCTTTAGCATTATGATCCGTACTGTATTTTCGTGCCTCCGTTCATTCGAGGCTATGCTATCCACGCTAGTATATGACATGCGAAATAACCTATATGATTTCAGTTTTCGACACGAGCTCTCATGCCAAAAATCTCAAGAACAAGAAAAAATTATTCGCCCGCCAGTTTTTGTTTTTCATTGGAAAAATTTCGAATAGAAAAAAGAAGCTTCCAGAAGTTTTAGAAAAGGCGTGGGGCGCTATTCAATTCCAAGATATATTTTTAGGCAGCCATAACCGAAACGGTCCGTTTTTTCGTTTGATTCTGTCCGCTGTGTTTCTTATACAATCAGTTAGAACACAGTTTGTGTTGCCTCCGTATATATCCACGGCTCACGCTCAACTCGCAAGCCCTTTATTTTCGATTGGGTTTTCAGCCTCTTTTCGAATCGGTGCATCGTTTACACATTAAATCAAACTAACTAAGAATAGCGTAGACACCACAGTTCTCCCTTTTTCAGAAAGGACTACAATCCATAACTTGAAAGCGTGTAATTATGATAATTTCAATAATTCAATAATCCCACTTCAAACCACAAGCAGTTTTTCTCTTCTCTTGTCAGCTCCAGCAGAGGTCTGGTGTCCTAGCTGAGGTGTGCAGCACTCGATCGCGTGTTGATAGGTCTTCTAGCGCGTAACTTCTTTCTCCCGGATTGGTCAGCTGGTCCCGCAACGTCAGGAAATCCTTCGAAATCATCCTCATCTTCGAGCAAGTCTATTTTACGCTTATTCGTGCTGGCCGGAAGGTGTTGTATTGTTTCGCTTGGGCACAGAGAACAGACATCCAGGCTCGAACATTTTTTCCCCAATTTACTGTGTAAACTTTTAAAAGCAAACCGTTGAAAAAACAACGCCGCCTAGTCTAGGTTTCACCAAACTAAAATTGACAGGCTATCAAATCTCAAGGTGGGCAAGTGGCGCCATCAACATACGATTCACCAAACGGAAACCAGCTGTAATTTTAAAATGGCAGTTACAGAAATTTACACACGGTGGGCACTCCAGCTTGAATGTCTGTTCTATGTGGCTTGGGCTCGTAGGCTGCCTTCAATTGTTGTCTATGGGCGTTGGTTTTCTGCTTCCCTATCGGATCGAGTATGTAGCCTTAAGTCACCAGCTGATAATCGTCAATTGTCTCTGTAGCGATCTCAACTTCCAGTGTGCACTCCTAAACAATTTTCCCCAAGCAATCCTTTCTGTGCATGCAGTAGAATTTCCAACGAAACGTTTTTCAACTGCTTCTCCTGAACAGGTAAGGTTTCACCTCCAGGAACACAATAATCCAAATACTCTTTAAGCTAATAGAATTACAGCTGATCGTTCACTTTCACTGATAAGCCGGACGCATCGAAGTGCTTCTTACCACAGATTGATTGGAATGCGAACAGTGAGAAGAAATGTCAACAAAGTTTTCACTCGACAAGTGTCTCACTTCCCAAGATCACAGAGCAGTTTCCATACACTGACCCGAAACATCATCCCAAGATCGTCTGAAAAGTAATTCGATTGCGCCCTTTAACGAAAAGCATTGGGAAATCGGATGATTGTCTTATGGTTAGATCCGTATGATCATCTATGTTTCGTATGACAATCAACCAAATTTAATTGAATGTTTGTTTCAAACCTGTGTAGATTATTAGCGATTTATGGATAATTTGAAACGAGTCAACGTCCTAAAATTAGATCAGATTACACTTCCTCAACCGTGGCTCTGATGGAAGCGAGTGGGTTTCGATCCTCTATTCGTGATGGTACCAGTTTTGATAGCTATTGATCGGTTTTTACCGGATGATGTAAAATGGAATGTTTGTCATCTTCATCTATATAAATAAAAATGAGTTGGGGCTTCCTTTGTCACGATTTACCTCGCGAGCGGAAGGACCGATCGGCGTGAAATTTTGTATGCAGAGATTTTTGGGGCTGGAAAATAATCTTATGGTGGTTTGAGACCCGTCCCTTTACTGGAAAGGGGGGCTCTCATACAAATGAAACACAAATTTCTACACAACTCGAGAACTAATCAAGCAAAAGAAACCAAATTTAGCATGTGTCAGTTTTTGAAGGCAAAAAAGGTTTTTATGGTAGCTTGAGAACCCTCCCCGTCATAAAAGGGGGGGCTTCCATACAAATAAAACACAATATTCTGCATAACTCGGGAACTAATCAAGCAAACGGAACGAAATTTAGTATGTGGTGGTTTTTTAAGACAAAAAATGTTTCTTTGTTGGTTTGAGACCCTTTCCAATTCTAAAAGGGGGGGGGGGGGAGGTTCCGATACAAATGAAATACACTATTCTGCATGACTCGAGAACTAATCAAGCAAATGGAACCAAATTTAGTATGTGGTGGTTTTTGAAGACAAAAAATTGTTCTGGGTTGATTTGAGACCCCTCCCCTTTCTGAAAGAGAGGGGGGGGGGAACTATTGAGATAAAACGCAAATCCTTGCATAACTCGAGAACTAATAAGCGAAATGGAACCAAATTTCGCATGTGGAAGTTTTTGAAGGAGGGAAATGTTTCTATGGTGATTTGAGACTCTTCCGTCATATGAGGAGGAAGGGGGGAGGGGGTGCTCTCAAACAAATGAAACCCAAATTTTTGCATAACTCGAGAAATAATCAAGCAAATGGAACCCAATTTGGAATGGACGAGTTTTTTATGGCATGAAATGTTTTTATGGTGGTTCAAAGCCCCTCCTCCCTCTAAAAAGGGGGGCTCTCATACAAATGAAACAAATTTCAACCAAACATGAGAGCTATACACTGATAGGCAAAATAAAGTGCCCACCTCTTCGTTTTTTTTTTTCAATTTCTCTCATATACTTGGTTCAAATTGAAGTAAACACGGTGTAGTTTTTTTTCTTATTTTATTTCTTATATTCTTTTTAAGTTTCACTTATGGAATACTGAAAAAAAAGGAGTTTTACTTAAAGAAAAAAAAAATCGATTTGTGTTGAAAAAAAAAAACAGTGACAAAATAAAGTGCCCACTTCAAAAATCAATATGTTTTCGATAAGTTACCATTAGAAGACCCCTCGATTGTTTATGTTTTGATATTTTGACATGTTTTGAAGCAAACGGCTCAACCTGGTGCATTTGTATACGTGATCGCATTTGATTCAATTGAAAAAAAAATGGAGAACGCAGTGCTTTCGAAAGCAATTCCCTTGTGTATCCGAAAATTGGTCGTTCGTAATGTGCAAAACGGTGAATCGCACCGGGCTGTCGCTAAGAAGTACAGTATAAGTAAGGCAGCGGTTGGCAAAATTCTTCTGAAGCTTCAAACGTTTGGATCAGTGGTGGATCGCCCTGGCAGAGGCAGGAAGCGGAAAACGGATGCGAGAACGGACACCAAGATCATGCGCGAAGTCAAGAAGAACCCGAAGGTAACTGTCCGCGAAATCCAGGAAACCTTTCAGTTATCAGTTTCCGGTCGAACTGTTCGTCGCCGTCTCGTAGCACAGGGGTTGAATAGCAAACTTGCCCGGAAGCGCCCATTTATTAGCAAGGCAAACAAAGCCAAACGGCTTAAGTTTGCTACGGAGCATGTTGATAAGCCCCTAGAGTTCTGGAAAACGGTTCTCTGGACGGACGAATCAAAATTCGAGCTGTTTAACCGAGAGCGGAGGGTTCGTGTTTGGTGCAGATCGGGAGAGGAGCTTCGGGAACGCCACATCCAAGGCACGATGAAGCATGGAGGAGGAAATGTGATGGTCTGGGGGTGTTTTTCGTGGGGTGGAGTGGGAAGCATTGTGAAAATCGACGGGATAATGACGGCAGATTCTTACATCAACATCCTGCGAGAAAATCTGGAGGTTTCACTGATCCAGACGGGCCTTGAAGAGAAGTTCGTATTCCAGCAGGACAACGACCCGAAGCGTACTGCCAAGAAGACCAAGTCTTTCTTCCGGTCTTGTCGGATCAAACCGCTGGAATGGCCTCCACAAAGCCCGGACCTCAATTCCATCGAGAATTTGTGGGCGATTCTCGATGCCAGGGTTGACAAAACTGGTGTTACCAATAAAAATAACTATTTTGAAACCCTGGAGCGCGCCTGGGAAGAGCTAGATCCACAGCACCTGAAGAACCTGGTCGAGAGCATGTCGAAGCGCCTGCAGGAGGTCCTGAAGGCCAAAGGAGGACACATCAATTATTGAAATACTTTTATTTTACTTTAATTTATGTTTTCTGTAGCCTAAATGAAGTGGGCACTTTATTTTGTCACTGTTTCTTTTTCCAACAAAAAATGGTTTTCTTTTCTTTAAGTAAAACTCCTTTTTTTTGCAGTATTCCATAAGTGAAACTTAAAAGGAATATATAAAATAAGATAATAAAAAAAAATAAAGTGTGTTTACTTTAATTTGAACCAAGTAAATTAGAGAAATTGAAAAAACGATGAGGTGGGCACTTTATTTTGCCTATCAGTGTAGCCGTATAAACGTATTTCACACCAACTCAT
Source organism: Aedes japonicus (assembly GCA_034211315.2). NCBI lineage: Eukaryota > Metazoa > Arthropoda > Insecta > Diptera > Culicidae > Aedes > Aedes japonicus. The sequence continues at coordinate 102,402 of JASCZW010005733.1, forward strand.
CCAGTGGTTGGCAGCACTCTCTCAGAATTCCATGAAACTTTGTGGGTGTGTAGACTTTGACTTTTTAAGCGACTTTGAATAATTTTTTTTTCAAAAAAAATTTAGACTACCATTTGAAAAGTTCTTAAGTTTTTTGATGGACTTTTTTTAAATCAACATAACTCAAAAAGGACAAGACTTAAAATAAAGTGATGTATCGGTGACTTTTAGAAAATTGTCTGAACTTTTATGAAAAAAATTGTAAAAATTGTAAAATCCAAAAGTTTGCCATACATTGCAAGGCACTTTTCTAGCAACAACTTTTTCATGTGTCATTCTTACCGTGAATCAACACCCCTAGAGAATCCAATAAAATTTAGCAGTCATAAAAAATTTAATGTATTGGACATCTTTGCAAAAAATAATAATCATCTAGACTAACATTTGAAAAGTGACAAAAACACGAACTTTAGAAATGACCGATTTGGTCCAAGAATTAGTTTAAAGAACCTTTAAATCAAACATCATCATTTTTTACGTTTACTAATACATTCCTTCACAAGTATCAATCTACTTAAAAATTCTATACCGCCATCTTTGATCAGTCCTGGTATTATTTATTTAATACTAATTTTTAAATTTTATAGCCAAGAAATTCAAAAAACTATGAGCCTAAATCTGAATGGTTCATAACATTATCAATACTGTGTTTGAGGTAAAATAGAAAGGGAATGGCTCGTAATTGGTCAGAAAAGTATTTATATTAGAAGAAAAACTATTTATAAATTTACAGAACTTTAGATTACGTTACAACTGGCTGTAACCCAACGCAAGTTCCACTGTCGCTGACCACCAAGTCAATTGGGTAGCTTTCAGTAGCCTGGTGGATTCTCGTCTTCCGGACAACCCGGACGTTTCATCAGTGGAAGCCATCGACAACCAACTGGTTATATTCGAGAAAACTGTCCACACCGCAGAGGAAGCCTGTATCCGATGGGTCTTGGTGAGAGAGCAATATACCAGTATTGACCACTACACTCGTCAACTAATCCAACAACGGAACACCGTTCGCCGACAGTTCCAACGAACCGGATGCCCTGTGAAGGGGTACGGGCTCTGCATTATCAGCCATCAATTTGGAGATCGAATGATGGCCATAAGGAATCAACAGTTTTCCAACAACATCGCCCAAATGAGCGACTATTCGAGGACATTCTGGAAGGTGGCAAAAGTTTTAAAGTAGAAGGACGACACTGTTGACATCCTGTAATACCCGTCGGAGAAGGTCAACATGAGTCCTCATGAAGCTGCTGTTCAGCGAACCATTCGCCAGCTCGTCGAACAAGCCGATATCGGCCAAGTGACGGAAAACGAAGCGAAGGAAACGACGGAAAACATGAAGGCCTCGGGAAACGATGCCATTTTCAACCTGGTGCTGAAAAAACTCTCCGGCAAAGCGTTCCGCTTCCTGGCGGAACTCTTTAACAGGTGTTACCAGCTGGACCATTTTCAAACGAGGTGAAAGACAGGGAAAGCTGTCCCTATCCTACTAGGATCCTACTACACCTACAAGCTACAGACCTATCACTTTGCTTTTTTTTTTTCGTTTTTTGTACGGGATCAGAAGTTGGAAATGTTAGGATTGCCAATACCCTACTCCTGTTGTTTCGGCCTACTGGGCGGAACCCCCTCAGCAATCTAGCTGTCAAACGTACCGCATGGGTGTGCGCGGGTTTTTCAATTCAATTCCAAACGTTGTAAGAGTAAACAAGTAATAAAACTTTTCCTTTCCTTTTTGCTATTTGTAATTCCACGAGTTCTCTTGTTTAATTCCGTTACACTGCCTCCGAAAATCCCATTAGGTTATGGGCCCAGTTTGCGCGAGTGCGGAAAGTGTAAATGTAAACATTTGAAATGGACAGAGAAGCGGAAAATGCACGAGTGCCTCAGTTCGACGGATCGAACTACCCGCAGTGGAAGTATCGCATGTCGGTGCTGCTGGAGGAGCACGAACTCCAGTGCTGCGTCGAGCAGGAGGCGGCGGAGGTTTCCGAACTGATGGTGAAGGAGGAGGATACGGATGCGGTAAGGGAGGCGAAGGCGAAAGCGACCGAGAAGCGGTCGAAAAAGGACAGGCGGTGCAAGTCGATGCTGATATCCCGGATCAGCGACAACATGCTGGAGTATATCCAGGATCAACAGTCCCCGAGGGCCATCTGGTTGGCTCTGGAACGGGTCTTTCAGCGGAAGAGCATCGCCAGTCGTCTCCACCTGCAGAAGAAACTCCTCACACTGCGGCACGACGGTGGAAAATTGCAAGATCATTTTCTCACTTTCGAGCGGATCGTCCGGGACTACAAGTCGACCGGAGCGAAGCTGGAGGAAATTGATATCGTTTGCTACTTGCTGCTCACGCTAGGGCCAGCCTACGCTACCGTTGTAACGGCCCTGGAAACGATGCCGGAAGACAAGCTTTCGCTGGAATTCTGCAAGTGCAGATTGCTTGACGAGGAAATCAAGCGCAGCGGTGGAGGAAGCAGCAGATCGAGTGGCTCCAAGGTGGAAGCGGCTGCGTTCAGCGGTTCCGGTATTTCGTCTGGTGGTGCAAAGCAGCAGCAGAAGAAAAAGAAGAGTGTCAAGTGGAAGTGTTTCGGATGCAACCGGGAAGGGCACAAGATTGCCGATTGCCCGGAAGAAAAGAAGAAGAAGAAGGAATCGACGAGAACTAGCGCGCACCTGGGAAAAGCCGACAAGGGTGTTTGCTTTCTCAGCGGCGAGCGTGATGGACTACCGAGAACGAGCTGGATCATCGACTCCGGTTCGTCGGAGCATCTGACCAACGATCGGAAGCTGTTCGAGAAGCTTTTGCCGATGAAGGAACCGATGCGCATCTCCGTGGCGAAGGAAGGGCAGTCTATCGTCGCCAAACAGTACGGTGAGGTTCATGCGTTTGCCGTAGCGAGGAGTAAGTCGATTCCCATTACACTCAAAGACGTTCTATACATCCCGGAAGCGCGTGTGAACTTGTTGTCCGTTCGTAAAATGGAAATGGCCGGACTAAAAGTTGTGTTCGCGGATGGCGTCGTGAATATCGAACGGGATTCGGAAGTGATCGCGGTCGGGAAGCGTCGCGGCAAGCTCTATGAAATAGACTTTCATCGGGAAGAGCCATCCGAATCGGTGTTGTATTCGTGCGGTCGTGTGCCCAAAGAACTTGAACTCTGGCATCGTCGGTACGGGCACCTCAGTGCGAAGAATTTGAAAGTGCTAATCGGAAACGAAATGGTCGTCGGTATGAGTGCGAAGATTAAGCCATCCGGTGGCGAGTTTGTTTGTGAATCGTGCCTCGTCGGTAAGCAAACGCGTAAGCCCTTCTCCGCGCGCGAGGGTCGCCAGTCGAAACGAGTGCTTGAACTGATCCATTCGGACGTTTGTGGCCCGGTGACGCCGGTGGGCATTGACGGCGAAAAGTATTTCGTTACTTTCGTTGACGACTGGAGTCGGTTCACAGTCGTGTGGCTTATGAACTCGAAAGATGAAGTGCTGGACCAGTTCAAAGAGTACGAAGCTCTAGTAAGTTCGAAGTTCGGTACGCGTATTTCTCGGTTTCGCTGCGACAACGGCGGAGAATACATCGGTCGCGAGTTCAAACGGTTCTGCAAGCAGAAGGGGATCCAAATTGAGTGGACCGTCCACTATACTCCCGAGCAGAACGGCGTGAGCGAGCGGATGAACCGGACGCTCGTGGAGAAGGTTCGGTCGATGCTCGAGGACAGCGGCGTCGGCAAGGAATTCTGGGGACCTGCGATCCAGACCGCGGCATTCTTGGCCAACCGCAGTCCCGCCAGTGCCATAGACAAGCGCAAGACACCGTACGAGATTTGGGAAGGACGGAAGCCAAGTGTCCGGAACCTGAGGGCTTTCGGAGCAACAGTATTCGTCCACATTCCCAAAGAACGACGGAAGAAGCTAGACGGGAAAGCCTGGAGAGGTATTTTCGTCGGCTATTCTCACTGCGGTTACCGAGTATGGGACCCCAAACGCAAGGAGATCGTCGTAGCTCGAGATGTTGTCTTCGTCGAAGACGACAGCAGAACCAGTTCGGAAGTGGATCCGAAGCCCGGCTGCAGTTCCGATGTGTTTCCGGTTCGTGCAGTTCGGAACGAATCGGATAGCGAGTCCGACGACGAGAGCGACGCTGAAGATGAACGCGATGAAGGTGTTTCCGAAGAATCGGGTGATGAATCCGAAGAATCGGGTGATGAATCGGAAGAATCGGGCGATGAATCGTCGGACGATGAGCCGGACGAACCGGACGATGGACCGGACGGTGAACCGGATGGACCGGGTGAAGAATCGAACACCGATGCTGATGATACCTTCGGAAGCTGTGCCGACAAAACGATCCAAGAAGGAGACGAAGACGGAACGGAAGATCCCTGGAGGATTCAAACTGGTCGTCGTTCAGGCCAAAGCCGGAAGCCTCCGGGTTGGCATGAGCAATACGATATGAACTACACCGGGTACGCTATGAATGCGACAAGTTTCGTCGACAAGCTGCCAAGTTCGCTGGCGGAAATGAAGAAGAGACCGGATTGGAAGAAGTGGGAAGCAGCCGTCCATGAGGAGATGTATTCTCTCAAGCGGAACCAAACGTGGACGATTGTCAAGCTTCCTGAAGGGCGCGTGCCGATCACGTGCAAGTGGCTGTTCAAAGTGAAGCAGAACGAAGCCGACGGGACAGAGCGCTACAAGGCGAGGCTCGTGGCCCGTGGGTTCAGCCAGAAAGCAGGATTCGATTACGGTGAAACCTATTCTCCGGTGGCGCGTCTGGATACCGTACGAGCTGTTCTTGCCGTAGCGAACGAGCAGAGGATGGTCGTACACCAGATGGACGTGAAAATCGCGTTCCTCAACGGACAGTTGGATGAGGAGATTTTCATGACCCAGCCGGAAGGGTTCGAGCAAGGCAAGAATCTGGTGTGCTGCCTCAAGCGTTCACTGTATGGCCTGAAGCAGGCATCCAGGGCCTGGAATGCAAGGTTCCATGCTTTTGTCGAGCGACTGGGATTCACCAGAAGCGAGAGCGACCCATGCCTGTACGTGAAGGGATCCGGAAGCAGCAAAGTAATACTTGTGCTGTACGTAGATGATCTGCTTGTCGTCAGTCGTCAGCTGAAGGCGGTCGAGGCAGTGAAGCGGTGCCTGGTGAACGAGTTCGAGATGACGGACATCGGAGAGGTGCGAACGTTTCTCGGAATGAAGATTGACCGGGACGTGGAGGAGAAATTCCTTCGGATTAGCCAGAGGGATTCCTCGAGAACCTGCTTCGTCGCTTCAACATGTTCGACTGCAAGCCAGCATCAACGCCGATTGAGTGTCGCCTACGTCTGAAGAAGGGAGAGGAAGCTGAGCGTACTCAGAAACCGTACCGAGAGTTGATCGGTTGTCTCACGTACGTAACGCTGACGTCAAGGCCGGACTTGTGTGCTGCAACTAGCTACCTGAGTCAGTTCCAAAGCTGTCCGACGGAACTGCACTGGGTGCATGCGAAGAGGGTACTGCGGTACATCAAAGGAACGCTGGACTTGGGTCTGGTGTTCTCAGCGAAGGATTCACCACCGGTGATGGAAGCATTCGCCGATGCGGATTGGGCAAACGATCCGGTGGACAGGCGTTCGCTCACTGGATACGTCTTCCGAGTGTGCGGCGGTACCGTAAGCTGGTTAACCCGGAAGCAATCAACCATCTCGCTGTCTTCAACGGAAGCGGAGCTGGTGGCCTTGAGCACCGCTGTGTGTCACGGCATCTGGCTGGTTCGTCTATTGAAGGAGTTGGCGATGGAACCGGAGAGTCCGGTGGTCTATTTTGAAGATAACCAGTCTACGATCAAGGTGGTCGAGGAAGAGCGGGATTCCGGCCGCTTGAAGCACGTTGATGTACGACATCGATTCGTCCGTGAGGAGATTCAGCGGGGGCGTATAGCAGTTCGATACGTCCCAACCGGTGAGCAGGTCGCGGATGCGATGACCAAGGGCTTGCCAGTAGGTCTGTTCCAAAAACATCGGGCCGCCATGGGGCTGGCCGTTCCGGATATTGAGCGGGGGTGTTAGGATTGCCAATACCCTACTCCTGTTGTTTCGGCCTACTGGGCGGAACCCCCTCAGCAATCTAGCTGTCAAACGTACCGCATGGGTGTGCGCGGGTTTTTCAATTCAATTCCAAACGTTGTAAGAGTAAACAAGTAATAAAACTTTTCCTTTCCTTTTTGCTATTTGTAATTCCGCGAGTTCTCTTGTTTAATTCCGTTACACTGCCTCCGAAAATCCCATTAGGAAAATCTCTGGAATAAGTGTATCGAGCTGAAAGGAGACTACATTGATTAAAATAATTTTTTTTCATTCCCAAGAAGGATACTTTTTACCCCACCTAGTAGCTTGGAAAGCCAAGAGTGAAGACGTCTGTCCTGTGTACAGCCATGGATTGATACATATTTGCACTCTGGAATCGCATTTTCCTACCTGACCTAGTAGTGAGATGAAAACTGAAAATCCTGTACCGTGAAAAACGATGCAACACAAACGTAATTAAAGTTTTACGGGTGGTAATTGATGAGTAGGACTTTATTTGGTAATAGTTGGCAGTTTTGTTTTACGTTATTTTTTTTTCGCCCCGCCTAGGATTGTAAGGGAAGCCAGAGGAAAAATTCAATCGTTCAAAATATGTTCCGACATGTAACACTGATAGCCCTAACCCGAATCGGAATAGTTTTCACCCTGCGCGCTGGAAATGAATATTTATGTCGATACGCAATTTAAACAGCGAAACCACACCGTGGCTAATGTATGGTGGCAGTCATAAATTTCGGCGCACACACACGCGCGAGTCGTAAATACAACAACTAATATTTGCATTCGAGAACGTGAGCTGTGTAGCTTCGGGGGTTCCATTTCGTTCGGTTGAAGATCCTGCTGGCCCTGCTGGCAACCGATGGGAAAAACAACAACGACGACAGAAAGCTTTTTCCCATCCATTAAACACACTTTTCATCATCGCTTAAAGCCAGACCCCGCTATGGTGGTGGTGCTCTAGACGAAATATGTGCACGGTGTAGCTATTAGGGTGGTTCAATGGTTAGATTTAGCTCCAGCTAACTCAATCGATTCTGGATCAGGTCCTGCTCCTGCTTCCAAAATTTGATCTCAATTGATTGCTCATTAAATTTTCTTTGGGAAAACCAAACTATGATATTCGACATTGAGACGGAGGGCCAGTGCACTTTCATGTTCGTAACCAATTGAGCTTAAATATTGGGAGAAGAGTCAAGAACTGATTGAGTGGTGTGGAGATGAATCGATACTTTGAACCACCCTATAAACCTAACTGAATCGGAGCGATAGAAAGAGGTTCACATTTTGGTTCGAGTGAATTCTTGAGGATTTTCGCGTGAATTCGGTAGCAAGCGTTTTGCTTACTCTAAACTTAGCGATACAGATGCACCTGTTATTAATTCCGCGATTTTCATGCTCATCCATGCATTGATTAGTTCCATGTTTTATTCGAAGTCCTTCATGACCGGATAATTTCTCGCTTGGCTATACCGTACCATCACTGACAGGACTATCTGAGATCTATTTTGGATCGGTTGCCATTGCTAGGGACATCTGCATGCGAAGTAAAGTATCTATTTGAATGCAATTATCGCTGGAAAGTACATTTCTGAACCAGTTTACTCCCAGCCTGCCTGCATGGAACAAGCTTTAGTGCAACAGAGCTATGAACGATGTGTAAACAGTTTTCGTCGCTGTTTTGTACACTGAAAAAAATCTTGCAGTAAAAACTACCATTTTATCCGACTATGTCTACTTTCAAAACTACCATGAAATTTCAGTCAAATTTGCGTTGTTTGCGCTTAACTTAACCCTCGAAATGGTAGTTTCTACAGCGGATTTTTTTGCGTGTAGTCATTCACAGCTGTAAGCCTAGCTCCGCCAAGAAACATCCAGAATGGTTTTCTCCTTGTCGATAAAGGAGAACGAAAAAGCTGCACCGGCTGTGCCTCCAGAAGCGAAAGCAACCTACCTACATTTGCTTACTGGTCTATCAGCTCACAAATCATAAATTCTGTGCATTAGTCATATTGGTTAAATTAATTTCTGCTCGTGTGTGAATTTATGACCAACTGTAATTTGCATTGCCCCTGGAAACAGGAATTCAGAGTGGGAAATTTTATACTCGGTTAATTAATGTCTGGATACATTAGTTTAAAAATGAGAAAATGAAATTGAAACCGGGCATAGAAGGTTATGTGTAGTTACGAAATGGCAGAAAAAAAGAATTTTAAATTAGACTTATTCAATAATATTAGTAGAAATGAAATATCGATCGATCGGTAGATATCATAAATAATAAATAATTGACACATCATGTCCGAGCAGGAAGCAATGTGATCCATAGGATAGTTGCATAGTTTTCAAACACAATTCCATAACAGTTACACCAGAGACTATGGTATTGAAGCAACGTATTTTCATGACTGAAAGGAGCCCAGCACCACAACCAAGGTTTGGGTGATTTTCGGTGCTTCATGTAAGACGTCTTCAGAGTTATCTTTAAACAAGGCCGGGGTAGCCTCTGTTGTACATAGAAGATGTCTCCATTCTGTTCGGTCCATGGCTACAAATCACAAATCAGTGCGCCTCTTTTTCTTGTGCCCGGTGATTCGTTTTCGAGAATCATTTTAACTGGGCTGTCCTCCGACATTCTTACGACATGCCCTGCTCACCCGTAGTCTACCGATTTTAGCGGTGTGTACGATGGAAAGTTCTCCCAGCAACTGATCCAATTCGTGGTTCATTCGCCTCCTTCACGTTTCGTCTTCCATCTACATTCCAAAGTAGATCGTACGCAATGTCAATGTTTCGTGGCCGTAGAGGACTACCGGTCTAACTTATATCTTGTAGATGGTCAACTTTGTAGTTCGGCGAACCTCACTGAAAGTAGGTACAATTGCCAGAGCCATAATGCGTCTTTGTATCTCTCTACTGGTGTCGTTATCGGTGGTCATCAATGAGCCCAGTTTCTAGCGCATTAATTTCATCCTCGTCGTCGACTTCGAAGTTGGTTGAAGCTCGCAGTACATTATCCTTTCGCAGCCTGGGAAGCAGACCGATTTGCAGTTTCATGTTTTCAATCGTAGTTTATATGTAAGTTTTTGCTTTCTGTTGCGGTTCGTATTAACTTTTGTACTATTTATAACTTGTATTTTTTAAGAGCAGCTTGTTGGGCCTAAGATTTGGATCGAATGCTCTTCATCAAGTTCCGGACAAGTGTTGCATCGCATTTTTTGGACGCTTGAGCCCAATTTTTTTTGAACTCCTGCATGTTCCCAGCTGCCTTACCAGTCTTCTTGAAGACCCTCTTCACGATTGCCCAGTAACGTTCGAGGGGTCGAAGCTGAGGGCAATCTGGTGGATTGATATTTTTCTCAACGAAATCTACACTCAGTAGCAAAAAAAAAGCCGAGCAAAATTTTGCTTCCAAAAGCACTATGTTCAAGTTACTGTAACATTGTCAATTATCAATATCTTTAGCTGAAACTTTCAAAGAACTATAAACAACGTATAGACCTTATGTGGTCGAAATTTTATGTTGATCAGATATATAAATTTTATGTTTTCATTACATATGTGGAAAAAGCCATTTTTGGACATACCAATTTCAAAAATCCGTATATCTGTGAAAAAATTAGATAACACATTTTAAATTTCACAATAGCCAAAAATACATAGGAAATTATGTGGACGAAATTTGAACTGTTTCCATCAAGTGGTTTGGACTACAGCTGGCGTCAAAGTTGACGCACCAACATGAGTATTTCCCGTTTTCACCCGATATTGACCATGCTGAAATATCGATGCAAAAAAAAAGCCGAGGTGAATTCTTCTTATTAATATACATGATTTGTTACGCCTGAAATATCCCAAATAACTAGTCTAACCCACTAAAAACTTCAAAATATTGCAAACAGTATCCATTGGTTTGATAAAACTACGTATAAAGTGTTATAAACGGGCAGATTTATCAAGAGGAATGCTTGCAGAAGCGCTTGCTGTCCTTCCTTCACTCTCACCGTGGTCCCACGCTGTTCTGGCTGGATCTCGCTTCGTGCCATTACGCCAAGCCTGTAATGGATGTGGTCCCGAAGGAGGCGAACCCGCCAAATACACCAGAACTTCGTCCGATCGAAAAGTTTTGGGCGATAATGATGAAGAAGTTGAAGAAAAGCGGAAAAACATTCAAAACCGATGAAGCTTTGAAGAAAAACTGGGAGAAATTGTGTAAGGAAGATGGACAAAGCCTCGCCCAAGATCTCATGAGCAGTGTTAAGAGAAATGTACGAGCATTCAACTTGGTGGAGGAAATTCAATAAATAAATTATGCCAAAACATAGCTAATATATAGTTATTTAACCCCTGAAAATTGGAAAAGTATACGATTTAAAATGAATTTATGGTGATCATTTTTGTGTGCTTCATTTTTTCCGAGTCCAGTCTTCACACAGCAACTAGCCGGAAATATTCCCTTGAACATCTGAAACTGAAGTATAAAACCAAATTCCCTGAAAAATTTCTGGCCTGGCTAGCAATATGCTCATGTGGGCTAAAATCTCAGATTTTCGTAACCACAGGTACCACAAACGCTGAGATTTACCGGCAAGAATGCCTCAAAAAGCGGCTATTATCTCTCCTTAGAAAACATGCGACTCTGGCCAGATTTTGCCAGCTGTAATTACGCTAAAGATTCAATCACTTGGTATGAGCAAAATAACGTTTTTTACGTTCCTAAGGATTGTAATCCACCAAATTGTCCACAGTTCCACCCGATTGAAACATACTGGTCAATAGTCAAGGGAAACCTCAAAAAGCTTGGTGGAGATCAACGATCCAAGAATTTCGATTTAAGTGGTTTACTGCGTCGAAGAAAATTTACAAGGACACCGTGCTAGATTGAAGCAAGGAGTGAATAAAAAAGTACGCGCAACAGCTTAGGGCATGTGCATAATCTACGTAGACTCATTTTTAAAAACCTCAGACCCTCCCCCCCCTCTCATAGATTTTTCTCCATACATTTTTTGATTTTTGTATGGAGCGTAGACTCTGGTCGAACCCACCCTCTCCTCTCAGAAAAGTCTACGTGGTTTATGAATAGCCCCTTATGGAAATAAATCCATAAAAATATATATGCTGTTGTGTTGAGTACCACATTTATCTATTGAATGAAATAAATAATATGAATCATAAACATGCTGTTGTTTTACTAAAATATTTTTTCGAAGTCCGGATTTTGCTGTGAACGGCCTTTAGCGTGTTGTGAAACTATTTGATGTTTTTAAAAATTTCAAGTTGTTCCTTGGTTCAGTGTAGTATAGTACATACTTTTTTAGCTCATCATTTTAGAGCAGCGGTTCCAAGTTCGGTCTTCAGCTAAATGAATTATCCCTCAAACCAACGAATAACTCCTCAATCATTGTGTCAAAATGTCGCTGCGAATCATATAACAAAGATAATACCGCAAAGCAGAAGAATGTGGTACATCATGGTGTTGTTCCATTGTTCTCCCTTACCCTTCCGTAACTTCAACTTCAACCGAGGGGGCTGAAATTTTCTGACTTATAAAATTTTACGAAATTCATCTCTTCCGCATGAAAATGTTTTTGTTTTGTTTTTTAAATCAGTTTATCGTGGTTGAACAGAAAAAGTGACACATGAGACATTAGGGTCCAATATTTAATCACTTAGTTACCACATTTACGAAGTTTTGGGACCAGTATCGTAGCTTCAGTGTTCTCGCGTAGGTCTCTACGTTGGACTAAAGGAAACTTCTAGTGATCGTCAATCGATGCAATCGAAACAGAACCCAGAAAGTAAAACTCTTCCCATGTGTCATCAATAAACAGAGCGCACACAATGATCGCTAGAATAACTACTACAAAGTGGTACAGGAAGTCTTTCTGTGCGTCAATTTTGCCTGTTGAAGTGGCGGACTTGTTCATTGCTACAACATTCAGACTCATGGATGTTAGAAAATTGACGTCCATGTTGAGTACCATTGAATACATGCCTTTTCAGTGCAGTTTTCGAAACGTCATGTTAGATTTTCCAACCTGCCGCACTCTGACGAGACTATCAACGCTTGCTCTTCAGTCTTTCATTCTTGTCAACATTAATCTTCACTGAGGAACATCTCCTTCACGTCAGATCGTTACTCCTGTACGAGAATAATAACTAGCAATTAATGCTTGTTGAGAATGTAAAATGAAGACATTTGAAATAATCCAATTAGTTCTAGATCGTTCCGAAGAGATGGCGCTGCTTCCTATCTTTTCCAAATTATGTTTTAGAAAGTTGCCGTTTTCGGCAAGACTTTCTCAGTATATCATTTGTCATCTTTTGTGGTTTTCAAATTAGTTCCAGTGAAGCTCTAGGGAGTTGCCGTCTTCGACAATGCGTTTCGGTATATCATTTGTCGTCTTTTGACATTATAATCTTATGAATATCCGAGAACTGAAAATCACCCAACGTGTTGCACTATACTTTAAAACAATCTTACCTCTTTCACTGCCAGACAAGAGAAGGGAAAATGCTTGGTCATGAATCTATGCCTACTACGATAGTAATGTGTCAAAGGTATGCGCACAAGGTGGATTATCTGATAATCTCGCAAGACGATAAATGACATACTGGGAAAATTTGCCGAAGACGGCAGCAGCCTACCATGGTGTGGGTCTAACTACATTTTCCAATGTAAACGAAAAAGCTCTTATGTGAATGAGAATATTGGTGATATGTTGTTAATTGAATTTCAGCCTGTGGCCTGAAATCTATTATACAGTTAGAGGTTATGACAGATTATCATTAAACACGAAAATTGAAACCACGTTATTGCTTATCCTTTTACAGATGAAAAACTGACAGATATCATCGTTGGTATGAGTGCGCACAGTGAATTCTCGAGTAATTCATGTTAAGGGCCTAAAAGCCATTTGAAAACAATGGCTTCAAATGTCGATTTCTCGTGAAATAAAAGCAGCATCTGGTAGAAGAATGTTAGTTCTACCATATGGAGTAAGTGTATATAGAAGAATTCACGTGGTTCGTGAGAGATCAACGTTTAAAATCATTGTTTACAAATGGCTTTTGGGCCCTAATCATGAATTACTCGAGAATTAGGCTTTTGACGTTTAATCAACTTTCCTTTTCTGGCACATGCAGAGGAATGATGGTTTGTTTTCCTCCAAATGAGTTTCCTGCTTACTTGCACTCCTTTGATCTAAATGGTGCTGTAGTGTGCGTGTTTTAAACGTCACTAAGCCAAATGAGCTCAAGCTCAATACACACGTGCGGAAATTCACATTGCGATGACGATATGAAAAGAGGTTGCATAATGTTCTGTCCAGCTAGAATCTGGAATCGTGTTACAGCGGCACGGAAAGTGACCGCTGCAAGAATTATTTTACAGTGGTTTATTTACCAAGGCGCCCACTCTCTGTGGTATAAACAAACTTCACGGTGTTCCGTGCAGTGAGTCAAAAGTTATTCCAGATGGAAGCCGAGAGAAGAGAAATAATTCTGCACACCCACGTTAATAATCCAACGTCCGCAATAAAAATCGCAAAAACGTTGAAAATCGCCATATCAACCCTGTATGATGTGCTCAAACGTTTTAGGGAGCGAAAGAGCGTAGATCGAGTGCCTCAAGGTAAGCATCGTAGTGGAACATAGCAAAGACCAAAGTGTTCGTGACGAATAAGACGATGGACTCCAAGCTGTACAAGGAAGAATGCCTCAAAAACCGCGTACTACCTTTCATTAAAGCCCATAAAGGTCCCGTGAAGTTTTGGCCAGATTTGGCGAGTTGCCAATACAGCCGGGAAGTCATCCAGTGGTACCGCGATAATAACGTAGATTTCATCGATAAAAACATAAATCCACCCAACTGCCCGCAGCTCCGGCCCATCGAGAGATTTTGGGCAGTAATGAAGCGGAAGCTTAAGAAAAACGGCTCAGAATGCGACTCAGATGACCAAAATGTGGAACAAATGTTCCAAGGAAGTTGACTCCGGAGGTGTGGAGCGTTTGAAGGGAGGAATAATGAAGAAAGGGAAAATTTTCATTAAAAACGAAAAAAATGATTTGTATTGATATTTTTTTCTTAAAGAAAGTCAATATCGGGTGGCGTGAGGTGAACGACGGAGTGATATTTTGACATGCTAACAGATGCCGCAACTTCGCGACATCAGTGGGCACCTCGATTATGTGAACTATGTGGCGTTAGTGAAGAAGCGATTACTAACGCTAGCGCTTACTAGCGATTTGAAAATTTACACAAGGTTATCGATTAAGTTTGATCATGCTTGAACGTCTGTCTGTGCCTTAACTCTTCAATGTGCTCACGCAAGATGCATTGTTTTGAATATATATTGGATTTAGATAGTTGCTGGATTTGCTGTTTAGTGGACTATCGGTCTAATTAATGTCTTGCAGATGGTCAACTTTGTTCGATCTTAGCATTCTTCGAATTCCAAAGTAGGCACGGTTACCAGAGCCACAATACGTCTTTGTATTTCTCTGCTGGTGTCGTTATCGGTACTCGCCAACGAACTCAGTTACCCGAATTTGTCTACCGCCCGGATTTCATCACCGTCTACGACTTCAACGTTGTGTGGTTGAAGCTCGTAGTACATTATCCTATCGCAGCCTAGGAAGCAGAGCGATTTGCAGTTTCATGTTCCGAGTTTCCAATCGATGCCCATATTTCGTAGGTCTTTGCCGTTTGTTCCGGTCGGACAACGACCCAAGGCATGCTGCCAAGAAGACCAAGTCTTTATTCCGGTGTGGATCCAACCGCTGGAATGGCCTCCACAAAGCCCGGACCTCAACCCCATCGAGAATATGTGGGCGATTCCAGATTCCAGGGTTGACAAAGCTAGTGTTACCAATAAATTCAACTATTTTGAAGCCCTGAAGCGCACCTTGGAAGAGCTTGATCCACAGCACCAACGGAACGTGGTTGAGAGCATGCCGAAGCTCCTGCAGCTGGTCCTGATGGCCAAAGGAGGACACATACATTTCAAAAACGCTTTTCTTTTCCCTTATTATTTTATAATTGAAACTTTTTTTTTGTTTTTTTTTTTATTTCTGGATTATCGAGATTTTCAGCCTCTGGCTGGTTCATCCCGTCGTAGTCACTCAAACACCACTTTTGGGCATTTTCGTAACTTTTCCGGGGGTGAGATTCGAACTCGTGGCGTGCGAGGTATGGATTTTAACCAACACGCCGGGGTCGCCCCAATAATTGAAACTTGAAAAGAATATGAACAATAGGATATCATAAAAAAAACTACTTTTGAACTTTATTTGGTTGAAGAGAAGTTCAAAAAAATAATGAGGTGGGCACTTTATTTTCCCTATCAGTGTAGGTGCGCTCTCAGTTCTTCTTCCGTATTGGGGCGTGGCAACTTTTGCTTCGACCAGTCTACTTCTGATAGGTATAGAAAGTCTGGCCCGAAGAACCAACAGTTTTTAAGAAAAAAATTGAGTTAAATTGTTGCGGTCAAAACCGCAGAAATGGCAACGCAGTCCCTGTCGCAAAGTGATGCGTGCGAGCACTGTGCTGTTCTTTACAAGATAGCAGATGATGGGTGGTGGTAATCGGTCGAAACGTCAACATTGGAGTCAAAACAAACGAACAATTCATTTGGCGGGGAAGGTTTCCGAGTGTTTTAATTATAAATTTTTCAATAAAATGCTGATTGGTAGTGAAATTCCCCGAACTTATGAAAATTTAATTATGTTTCTATACGGAAGAAGTGAGTTGAATGTAATTTGTAACTGATTTTTAAATGAAATTTCCCAAATTTCTTCTATTTGGTGTGTCTAGGTCATGATTAAAAAACGGTCGATCGAGACCGTTCAAATACTAGATAAGATATCTAAGTAAGTTCATTATCTTTTCATGCTTAGCCTTAACTATTGAAAAAATATGTATAGTAAATTATTATCTATGTACAATTTGGGAAAAAAAATAGGGAATCTAACATAGCTCCCTTAGCTACAAGACGGGTTTAAAACTTAATTGTAAGTAATTAAGACCTATTTGTTAACTGAAACCTAAACATATATTTGATCCCAGTTTTAACCAGTTGTTATAAAAAATCTAAGTCAACAAGGACTTTGTTGAAGAATATATGAACACATCTGAAGCACAACAACACACTTTTTGTATGCTGACTATCAACTTTGTATGCTGACTATACAATTTCTGAAATATTCAAAACCTGTATTTTATTTTATTTTATTTCCAGACAACTGAGGTCAAAAGAAAGACAATCCACTATCATTTCGACCTCTACTTACCTGCCAAACCACCAGATAGGGAAATGTCATCCAAAACCTCAACCAAACTATAATCAAATAAAACACCAACCATTTCATGATTTCAGATTGTTACTTTTTACAGTGCTTTTTTTTTGTATCTCTCTTTATTTGCTATAACTTGTTTCTCCCTCCCTCCATTATCCCGATGCTAGCCCCGGGGGTTTGGTTTTTGGTTTTCTCTTACCTTTTCTTTTAAAACAGTTTTTTTTTCATTTTCTTTAAAATCAGTATTTTACCTCCAGACGTACATTCATTGGTAATCAATTAAATTAGCTTCAATCAACATTTAACATTAGTCTGCGACTGCTGGCTTACAAGTGGTTTCTTGTTTTGTTGTCTTTTCTTTTTCATTAAATCTCTCTGTTGCTTTTTCCTTTTATGACTGTCTCTTTTGTTTCGCCACCGCTTCGATGGTCGTCGTAATTCTCTCCTTATTAGTTTGTAAAGATTTATCTATTTTTTGAGTGGGTGTTTGTGTGTGTGTTTGTGTTTGTAAGAGAGAAAGAGTGAATGGCCATCTTGCGTCTGTTGTTTTGTAAACCGCGGTTCTGGGGTTTCAACAGCGTTTTTTTTTACCGTCGCGCCAGGATTTGTGTGGTTCATTTTACTGTTTATTCTAAATTTCAATATTATCTATAGTTTGGTTTATTTTTTGGATTTGTAGAAAAAATAATGTACAAAGTGTTGTTTTGTTTTTTGCTCGTTCAATTGTTTCTTTTCAGTGATAACGATAACTCCGAATTCTTTCGAACCACTTCGCATCGGCCTCAATAATTCCATTCGTCATGAAGTGCGGGTGTCTCAGATGGATGATTTACTGTTCTATTTTTCAATTCTCTAGGTGAGATAATCCGATGATTAATGAATTTGATTCTAACTTGTTGCCTGATTTTGAACCAGAAAGAAACTATAATGAAATATAATTAGAACTAACAACTGGGGTGACTTGTTCCAATCTCTAACCACCAAGCGATTCATCCCGAGCTTAGCTAGAAGTTGATCCGATCCTTCTATTGTGTTTTGAACGGGGTCCAATTGCCCTACCTGTATGCTATCGATTACAGTATTTGCGTAGGGATCAAACATGATTTATGGTTGCCGGCCTGTTCCTGTGGTTCGAAACGATTGAAACAAATGCACACGTCAACGGTGGACAGCGGGTGAGGAAATAGTCGGTATGGTCAAAATTTAGTTCGATATTTATGCAAAAGGATTTCAGTTTGCTCAGTGATATTCAGTGGATTGTTGGTGAAGATAAGTTTTATGAAATTTTAGTACGTATGGAATCCAACATATTTAAATTAATCTTCGAATTTTGGTTTCCAAACATTAATTCAGCGCCAACATTTGATTAGGGCGCATCTGCTTTTGTAAACAAACACTTTGTCGGCTAATTTATCGGAAGTTGCATACAATTTTTTCAAATTGAAAATATCACCAGGTAGAGAAAAAACGCCACGGTGAGATTACATGGCGGCTTATGGGAGCGCACAAACCGACGCGGTGCGTTTTTAATCGCGTTGGTTTATGCGTTCCTATAAGCCGCCATGTAATCTCACCGCGGCGATTTTTTGAAGCCTTTACACGAACTCCTCAGTTGCTCTGCCTGGTTTTTGCGGTTAGATTCCAGTCTGCACGCTTATCTGAATGTAGTGACAGATTGGAGATCTACTACCCAATATTTAACTGAATTTAGCAGCTATTGAAATGTGGGTATGCGGCAGTGTTGCCATTGGCTTTGGAATATCCGGAAAGACATGAATAGAAAATCTGGCCAAACCTGACAAACATGCTTTTGGCCAATGATGTTAAGAGATCTCTCTTATTATTATTGAATTCTGCGAAGATAATTTTAAATGTCTAGGAGTTCTTAGAAATGCTTGCCATATAATTCTGCCTATACAAGGTGACGATTCAGCGTCGGTGTCTTAAAATACTTCGCTAATATACATCAGTATAAGATTGTATCCCTGGATCTCTGGAGCTTCATTTACCAAAATCACTAGTTGAGCTTCACAGGGTTGATTTACTGCTGTTTATGTTTCAAATTCCTTTTAAGGACCGCAGAAAGTTACTCAATGAAAGCGAAACTTTGACTTATTTCGTTTTTACTCTCACGCAACGGAGCTCATAGAAAGTGGAATCTGATTTTCGGAAAAACTCAATTTTTCACTCCTCTGAGCCGAAGTTGCATGAGAAGAAAATGGCTGCAAGGAACGATTCTCTCTATCTGTGTAATTTTTGATAGCAGTGAGAGTTATTATTATTATTTCTAATGAAAAACAAGATTCGTCTTTAATTTTTACTAATTGCTCTTTGAGATATTTGGCAATTCCTAGTGTTTTGTAATTATTCGCAATGTTCTTCCAAAATACCCATTAAATTATGATTTTGAAAGAATTTATCTAAACTATATAACACAAATGTCAATCTCTGTTCATATGTTTATTTTTAAATTACAAAGAGTCTTTTCTTAGAACTTTTCATTAAATTTCAATTGAAATTATTCTAAAAATTCTATTTGAAGGGATAAATATTCAAATCTACTTGCAATTTTTTCACATTTTTTTTTAGAATTCCCACAAAAATCGTCGTGCGAATCTCTTTTTGACTTTTTGGTTTGTTGTGGTTTTTAAATAGATAGTCATTGCAATCAGAAATTAGAATTCGCAATTATCCTTAGAAGTTCCATATGACTGTATATTTGATTTGTTGGAGTTTTCTTTGTACCATTTATTTGTAACTAGCCATTCGAACTCCGATTTGTCAGAAGAACCAGTTTGAATTTTTTTTGTATATTGTATGACCCAAGTAGCATCTTTTTATTACGAGAAGTTTCAACAAGTTGATCGCAAGACTTAGGCTGTCTACCAATTCGCGAATTAATTTTGATTTTACTGAAATTTGACAGATGAAATAAGCTTAATAAGCTCTATCAACAAGCTTTTGGAAAGGTGTCTGTCAAAATTGAGTTCCCATCTGTCAGAAATATGTCAGCTCGAATATAGCAGACTGAATCGATTGTGTTCCATCTGTCGAGTTTAAGTGAAAATTAAAATTAATTCACGAATTGGAACAAAGCCTTAAAGCATAAATCAAAATTAAGACCTAGTTTATGACAAGTGTGCTACTAACGGAACCTCTCTTCCGAATTTCTTCTAAGTTCTCTTGGAATTTTTCACATATATGTCATCTTCAGGATTAACGAAAGCATTTGAAATAATGGCTAGCCCACAATTAATACGTTGCGGATGCGTTTGCGTGAATTTGACAGTTTTCCTATAGCTTTTCTGTCAAATTTACGTCAACGCATCCGCAACATATCAATTGTGGGCGCACGCAGGCTCCCATGCATCTCCAATCGTAGCAACCCTGTTGTGTACAGAAAAAAATGACAGCGTTGTCAACACAGTCATGGCGAAAACAGACAAGCAACTACGCTCTATGGTTTGTTCGTACTGCCAGATCCACTCCGAAGCGAAAAAAAAATGGACATCGTGAGACACTTCGTGTCTGCCGAATATAGCCGATCCGGCATTTACAACATTCTTTCCCTACTGAAGAAAGACGAGACCGTCAATTGAATGTTTTGTTTCGGACACCCGACAGTGCTGCACGACTCGACTTTTAAAACTCAAGACTCCTTTTTGTCTATAGATAGACCTTGGGTAGTCTATGTTTATTTTCAAATGTTCTAGGTCAACTGAGAGCTTCTTGGAGAATATTTAAGTGTATGGATCTTGAAATCATCCACCATATCAAATGACTTCTCTGACTTATTCACAAGCATTGTAGCCGCAATTGACTCCAAGGACAGACGTTGGGTAGTTTATGCTCATTTTCAAGTGTCCGAATCATCCGAGAACCGAATCATCCGAGAACTGCTTGGAATATAGGTCAACAGTCTTTAAGATTACCGAAATCAATGCTTTGCTATCGCATTCACAAGCGCCAATGGTTAATCCATTTTCAAATACTTAAGATCATCGTTAGACGTTAGATCTATAGTCCTAAAGATTGATTGTCGTATCTTATGTTGTTTCCGAAGTGTTCACAAGCATTAAAGTGTTATTTATGTGCGAGGATAGACGTTGGGAAAAGACTACTACTATGTTAATTTCAAGTAGACTAGGTAATCCGAGAACTTTTTGATGTATAGGTCTATCGGAATTCAGATTAACTACCCTAATAAACGGCTTATCTGACGTATTCAAAAGCATCAGAGCCAATTTGTAGGCCATATACAGATATTGGGTAGTCTATTTTCTTTTTCAAGTATTGTAGATCATCCAAGAACATCCTTGTTCATAAGTGTTTTAACCTCATTTAAGGCCAAAGATACACTTTGTGTAGTATATGTACATTTTCATGTATTCTAGTGTCACTACAGAACTTTTTGGAATATTGGTCAACAGATCTTACTGTAATAAATTGCTTTGCAGGTGCATAATCTAGCGCCAATGGCTCATTTTGTTTTATGAACATTGGATAGTGCATCTCTATTTCCAAACATTCTAGATCATCCAAGAACTCGTTAGACGCTAGGTCTTAAAACCATGACATCATCCACTGTATCTAATGTCGTTTCCCGATGTATTCACAAGCATCAAAGCCACATATCCACGAGCAACATAGTCTCTTTTTAGATCGTTGATAAACGTTGAACCATCTATTTTAATTTTCAAGTGTCCTAGTGTCATCCAAAATCTCCTTGGAATATAGGTGGCCTGTAGTCCTATTTAAGTTTTGATCAGCTGCCTAAATAAATGGCTTTGCTGATCCTTTCACTAGCGCCACTGGTTCATTTTGTTTCATAATCACATGATGGGTAGTCTATCTCCATTTTCAAAAGTTCTATCTAGATCATCCAAGAACTAGTTGAACTCTAAATATATAGACCTTGAGATCAACCACCGTATTTAATGTCTTTTCCGACATATATGCGAGCATGATAGCCCATGGATAGACGTCGAATAGCCTATTTTAATTTTTCAGAACTTTAGATTTATTTTTCGGTTATTGACAAGCAGGATCTCCGTTTTGTGGTAGGATAATTGTCAATAATTTCACAAAAAATATTGAGGCTAGTGTAGTGGTCTAAATAATTGTATTCGATTGTAACGTAATTTATGGACAGCGTCAGTATGTCGTGGCTTAAGTTGAAGATATTCGTATTCTGGATTCTGTGGTGGGAAGGTCGTAAGATCATACTTATAAAGCCTGAAACAAGTCCTCATCAAAGATAAATTATGGAGCCTCTAACTAATAACCTAATACAAAATGATGACAAGATCCTTAAAGTCATTTGTTATTAGTCTTAAAGACCTTCTCAGTATTGTTTTATAACATTATGGATTACATTACATCTCTATAATCGAGGTAATCCTCATAGAAAAATCAAAATACAGGTTGGTGGACACGTGGATGTCTCGATAAACAAAAATAGCGTAACGTTTCGGAATTCATCACGACAGCGTGAAATTTATCATCACCAAGTTCTGGGAACACTACACGTTTGATGAGCTTCCAAGAAGACGAAGATCGGAAGGTTGTCAACCTCATCTTTCGGAACAGATCGATGTCGATTCGTGAGTAAAAAAGGCTGGTTCCTCCGTCAGAATGGTGCGAAGAATTGAGAAGCGCATCAACCCGAAGGCTCATAAGAAGCAGAAAATAGCAAAACAAAGTACTGAGAAAAAATCTAGGCGGAAAACAAGAGCCAGATATACAGCTGACTTTTGCATGCGTTTTGATCGATGACAAGGCATATGTGAAAGAGGACTCCAGAGCGCATCAAGCATCGAAATTTTACACCAAGGCCATTGGCCTTGATGTAAGCATCTCTGAAAAGCCGTTCGAGGTGGAAACATTTGGCCAAAAGGCTCTCGTATTGCAGGAGATTTGTTTCGGCAGCTCCAAGTCATCCATTTTCTACACTAAAGGTACGATCAATGTCGAAGTTTACCGTACTGAGTGAAAAGGATACAAGCCGCATTTGCTGAAGGGCATTCTGGGACAACGCTGATGCCTAGGAAGAACCATTTAGGAGGGGAAAATACAGATTTTCTCCTAAACATGTATCCGGATTGTCCCAAAATGACTAATGGGGCCATTGGTACATTTCAAAGCTGAAGTAGACTATTCATGAAAAAATCATGAAGTTTGAACCGTCGAATGGTATGTTTCGGTGAATATCCGCATTTGTCCCCTTTTGAAGGGTTCCCTGGGGCATCCGGATGGTCCTGGAATGGTCAATATGGTCATTGATACGTTTCAAGGCTAGAAGTAACCTATTCATGAAAAATCATGAAGTTTGAGCCGTCGAAAAGCATGTTCCGATGAAAATTTGTACCAATTGCCGTCTTTCGGATCGTGGTAAAACATGCCCTCTTCCGGCACATATTCCTTGTGGCCAATCGGGTTTAAAAGGGCAGTACTCACCGGAAACTAAAAATAAGGACTCTTATAAGCATTTTGACTGCAAAGATTTTAAATTTCGTTATATAAATTTTCCATAATGTGAGTTTTACATCCGGGTTAATATGACCCAAAACACCTTATTCGTCCATAATGTTACATCCAAGGAAGGTAAAAAATGCGATAGAATCTATTGTAAAACTACACTGAAAAGATGTTCAAAGTGTTCAACAATAAGATAACAAATAAATTCAGTGTTTTCCATTTTAGAATCTAATTTGGCTGACAATTTATGATGATGGGTTGTTATGTATCCTTACAATAAAAAAAATAATTTCTTCTCCAACAGTTCCAAACTTAAACCATTTGTTTATTTAACTGTCAAAATTTTGACTACAATAGACTTTATTGGCTTTATGTAATGATGGTAATAGAGTCGTTTTTGTGGAACTAGACATGAACAGTATCGGTTATTGTCCAACAAGAAAACTTATTTCAATTGTATGGTTTTGTATTGTAATCCTATTGAACAATATTACTCGGGACAGTCCCTCCTTTGTTGTGGCCTGATTTGGCGTCAGCCCATAACGTCAAAACCACAGTACAAGGGATGCAAGCAATAAAGTGAATTTCGTTGACAAAGACATCAATCCGCCCAATTGTCTACAGCTTTGTCCAATTGATCGCAACTGGGCTATCGTCAAGTGCAAATTCAAGAAGAGTGGTAAGGACGAAGACCATGGAACGATTGTTGGTTTAAGGCATTCAGAAAAAAACTACTGTTCAACCTAATGAGTGGAGTTAAATCCAAAATCACGAAATGCTGGTAATAAAATTGCTTTGATTAGTTTTTTCTTAAACAAATAACACAGTTGTTTTTAATTTTTTGTTGTTTTTGTATTTCATGCTACACGCATAAAAACTCTGCTGTAGAAACTACCATTTCGAGGGTAAAACACCAACAATATTCACCGGACTAGAAATGCATTTGATTTTACCATACCTGCGATTGAAGTCAACCATGGTGGGGTTGATATCAACATGAGGCCTGTCAAATATACCACAAATATTGAAGGCTGTACCATAAACATAGCTATTTTCACTGAAGTTACATGGTAGTTTTGAAAATAAGCATAGTCGGGTACAATGGTAGTTTTTACTGCATAATTTTTTTCAGTGTATGAGAAAAAAAATGTTGCCAGTTTTTTTTTACGAAACTCGACTAGGCAACCCTTTGTTTTGCGCTTGAGTCGCCATAAGTGAGAAACTTGGCAGTTATTTAACTCTAAATGCACACGCTCAATCAATGCTATCCAGCTTTTGTTATACCTAGCGTAATATTCCAAAAATACTCAACAGACAAATTAAAACGAAGCACAAATTGTTAAACTAAGGCCCCAACTAAGGAAACGATTTCTGAACAACCCGCAGCTACTCCGATTTGTTGCCAGCTGCGAATGTCATGCCAAAAGCAAGACGCAAATTTACGGCTTGCAATTATTATTTTTGATTACCATAGCATGGTGTTCAAATATTACGAAGTAGAGATACTTTGATCCAATCGGATACAATTTTGGCCTTAAAATGATCCTTAATTCATGCATTGAAAAACTATTCTGACAACATAGTAGATGTCGAATCAACTGTTTTGAATGGTCATTTTCGCCATGACTAGAGTCGGTTGAAAATCATTATTTTGCCCTAGTCGTCCTAATCCCCAAGCATGGTAAAAGTGAGTATCAAACTTTTCTCTGTGTGAGCAAATCGTGCTAATAAAAAGAATATATAAGTTTTACTGTGGATACATGGTTGTATGAATTGATCAAATTAAAGGGAAAACATATTTTGATTGCCCTTTATATCACCAGATGGTTCTGTTGGCAGCGCCAAACTGGTGTCCTAAGATGCAAGGTAGTTCTAATATCTCAGGTGAATAGTGTATATGCGAATTTCAGCCATGTTTAAACGCATATCAATACAATACATATCAAGTAAAATCAGGCCTGGCGTACTGAAGCTGTCTCCTTAACACATTTGCAACAGTGATGTTAAACTCGTAGTTCCATTTTGAACCAAACGAGTTGGGAAGGTCCATTAATTATGTCACGCAGTAAGGGGTTTGGGAAAACGTGACGATCCATACAAAAAAAATTGAAGGTCCATACAAAAAACGTGACAAGGGGGGGGAGGGGGGTTTGTAAAAAGTCAATTTTTGCGTGACGTAATTAATGGACGTTTCCAAAGGAGATGATTAGTTTCACACTGCCAGGCCTGTGCTTTATGCCATTTGGATATGAAGCGTCAGGCTGCAAGGTTTGTTTACCAATATTTCGGGGAAAAGTGCACGGGCTAATATATGTAAACAAAACGTTTAGCCCATACTGGTTATATCAATATATAACTCTTCACTCCTAGGCAAAAATGCAATCAACAACTCTAGACAAAATCGTCAAAAGGTCGAAAGTAACAATTGTAAACAATGAATTAAAACGTAAATTTCCTGGAAATGCCAGCTTGCAAACATCTACATCCACTTCCGACGGGAAGGTTATACCTTCCTGCATCTGTTTATGGTGCTATTTTGTTTGTGGGAGCAAGCAAATTCCAGAAAAATACGCAAGATGTCATTGTTTACAAATGCTACTTTCGACCTTTTGACTATTTTGTCTAGAACTGTCATTATGTGCGTAATACACTATTGAGTATTCCTTAAGCTTTCGCTTCAGTGCTAAATCTCACCCGTCTTCCCTACTAACTGAAGAAAATAGACCACCTGAGATATTAGAAACCTTGCTAAGATGTATATGTGGAAAAAGTAAGTGACTTATATGGAGGAATCCAGGTAACGCAAAAGTGAGGTTAAACGTCATAGATGGCGCTCGTAAAAATGGGTTTTCGAGCTGTCTAAGCAAAGAAATTGGTGATAAAAAGATACGAAAATCAACGACACTGACGATACTGACCAATTTCATACAGTATGGAACATATCTAGAAAGTTATTATAAATTTCAGTTTTAGGTACTACGATGTTTAACCTCACTTTAGCTTTACTTGGATTCTTCAATTGTTAAAAAAGTATGTTTGCTGCCACCTAGCGACAATCAATTATGTCCCACCTGGCGGAAATATTTTGAAAAATTGGTAAAAATGGTCTCAGACGAGTAAATATTCACAGAACAAAATAATTAATTTTAACAAGCGCGTAAATTTTCCCCTCGTTTAGTTCCACGTCAAAGCAGCGTAAACAAAGAAATTGTTTGTAATCTTTCGTGCGATATAAAATAACAACAATTTATTTTAGAATCTTTCATACAACATGCTAGATTCAGCCGTTATCTGGCTTAATTTACATGAAATATCCCATTATTTTCTGCCAAATCTAGCATTCCCTTTTTGTGCATTAAATAAGGCAAAAAATTTAATGTTTGTTTTAATTTGTGTTGACCAATTTTACTCAAAATTCACCCCAGTTTGAAGATTGCATAAGAAGTTAGTGATTTATCAGGTTAGGTGCAGTAAATGTTTGCATTCAGAGGTGTTGGAGGGTCGAAAAAAGCTATTTTTTGTGAAAAAAAAGTCGACTTTAACTTTAAAAAACTAACGAAACTTTAATCAAATCATTCATAAATTAGTACATTTAGCATCTTAGGTCTTAGTAAATCTTAGCATCTAAGGTTTTCAAAACACCTCAGAAATCGTGGAATTATTATAGATTATCAAAATTTTCATAACCAGAAACGGCTGTTTAACCATAACATCAAATTTTGGTAGTTTCAGACCTAAGGCCGAATTTTGCCGAAGTAAATTAAGTGTGTTTCCCGAGCAAAGATTAATACCACATTGATAACAAGTTCTAATATCAAATTATCAGTGTTTAATCACCGAATATGAGGCTTGGTAAACAGCCAAAATAACAAAAGAGATAACAAATTAATGTTCGTTGGATATCACAATATTAACTCATTTTTTTTATCATCGAGTTCATTTTGATAACAGATTTTTTGATATGAACAAATTTCTTGAGATAATTTCAAATTATGTTATCAACATGATATCAAATTCATCCACTAATATCTTAAGTAGTGCCGCTGGTGAGAAGCTCAATTTTATATCCATCACATGCTGGTAATATTCAGCATTCGTCAGCATGCTGGTAAATATACAGTAACGTTCGTCAAAAATCGTCTTTTGATAACACATGATAACAAAATTTGTCCATGTTGATAACTAAATTTGTTATGCGCTAACAGGTGAGTTCAAAATGATAGCTGAGATAACAAAACGTGTTACTTATTTGATATCAGCTTGCTATTTTACTTTACTAGGGTTATTCTGGATAGGGGCCTAAAAGCCAATTGTAAACAATGACTTCATACGAGGATTTCATACGAATTGCAACACACTCTCATGAATTTAAAAAACCAGTATCTGGTAGATGAATGTTTGCTCTACCATATGGTGTAGTTGGTTTTCGTAAGAGTCTTGTGATTTATTGAGAAATGCACTTTTAAAATCATTGTTTACAATTGGCTTTCACGCCCTAATCATAAATTACTCGAGAATTGTTGATTTCCATCACATCGCTTCTTTCGCCTGTTCAGTTTTGACCAAATTCGACCTCCATCACCCACTGTCCAACGTACGATCCCGCTGGCACTTTGACCTTCCGTCCTTCATTCGAACCTACATCAATAATCAATCAACAAGGAGTCCGGAAACGGGTGGGCGTGACAGAGCGTGCATTGCGTTAGATGAACAAATGAAAAGAGCACCAGGAAGTTGCAGTAATGGAAGCGCACCTTGTCCGCCCGGTTGCCTTCCTCCACGGGAGGGGCTTACTGCTGGCTGCCCGTGGGCATTACAAAAACAAAACATTAAACAATTTCACCATCATCACTGTAGTAGTCGTCGTTGTCGTCGTCGTTGCCATGGTGGCCGTCGTTCTGGTAGTCATCATCCATCGCTGCCGTCATCGGGAGTTGTCCTCGTTGTCGTTGTCAGTCAGGGCAGGAGGAGGCAAAATGCAATCAAACACGCATTTCACTCATGGCCGCTTGGGGCAGTTGCTGTTGCTGCTGCTGCTGGGGACACCCTTTGAGATTCTGTAGCTGTGTCCCGGGATCATGCTGTTGCTGTTGCTGCTGCTGCTGCTGCTGTGAGTGGGAATGCGAATGCGAATGATGCTGGTGCGAATGCTGATGGGTGGCTAGGCTTGGGGGTGGTGGCGCGACGCCACCCGGATGTTGCATCGATACCGATGATGACGAGTGAAGTGGCAGTCGATGCTGTTCCGGTGAACTATTACTACAGGATTGTGGCCTGCCGTGGTTGGCCGCCGCGTTCGAACGCATGTGGATACCGATCGCAGTTCCGTTTGGCGGTAGTTTAATTTGTTGAGCCTCTAGAAGTAATTAGATAATGATAATGTTTGGTTTTTGTCGCTCGGCTGGCGGTTTGCGTGGGTTGGGGATGGAGAAACGTGGGAAAGTCAGTGAGTGTTCGGGTGGACATGGCAATCATTTGTACCGGGATGTAGAACACACGTGTCGGCCCGGACGGAAAACCGTTCGGTCCCTGTCGACGCAGAGGAAAAGCGCAAATTGAAACTGACAAATTTCGTTGGGTCGTAAATTTCACTACAGGTTCCGACAGTGATAAAATTGTTACCATCAATGAAGGCAGAGCCGGGAACTAATGGTCGAGGGGTGGTTTGGGGACAGGGACAAATAAAATATGAAACTACATATCTCTTCCCTTCCGGCCATGCCAGGCCAGCTTGGCAATCGTCGGTCGTTGGTTGGTTGGTTGGTTGGCGGGTTGGGGGTTGGCCACTAGACAGCTGGTACACTTCCTAACCTAGTGGTTGGGTGTGTGTGTGTGTGGGAGTGGGCAGTTTGGTTTGGGTTAGGGCTATACACAATCTAACGAGATTTGAGGTTTGAGAAATGAAGTCTGGCAATGATGAGTTGTATTTATTATTTTTACTGCTGACAGGACATTTGATCCCAGCTGAATATGCCATGGGAGGTAATTTTTCATGACAAAGTTCGGAATGAAAGGCTGAGATAATCCTCGAACCCCGAAAGGCTTGTGGTTATATGTTGAGCATCTCTGCGATGAAGATCTGTTATTTATTTTACTTCTTATTCCATTTGTAAATGAATTTTGATGCTTATTGCTTTTAAATTTAACTTATCTCTTTCTGCTTGAAAAAAAAACCGCCTTAAATTATTTCGAAAATACATCAATCCGAGATGAGCCCTATGATGTATACTCAATTTGTTTAGGTGTCTATTGTTGATTATGTGATTTAAATTTCCAAGCAAATGTAATGCAACAAGTTTCAAAAACTAAAAAAAAAGTTTAAAAAAATCTGCTGGTTTTAGAAATGCCTGTATCTATCTTACACGAGGACAAAATCTAAAAAAAGAAATCGCGTTATAACAGAATTGAGCGTATTCCGTTTTCAAACACTGTAGTTTTTAACAATGTATTAGAAATAGGCCGTTTTATAGGGTGTTTTTTAAAATAGTGTTTTTAAAAAAAGTGGAAGTGAATGTATTCGATATAAAGCTGATATCACACTGTTTGACGAAACGCCAAGTATTTGACCAACGTGTGATGGCCAAATATTGCTATGGCAATATTTGACCAAATATTGCTATGGCAAATATTTGGTTTGCGTTTGTCGTTGCAATTTGCTAATTTGTCAAATAGTGTGATACCCTTTGTCAAATATCTTTGCTCAAGTGTATCAAATAATTAATTTGACACTCTAGAAATTCTTGAGTGGCAAACATTGCAAATTCATACACAGAAAAAAATCCCTTCTGAAAAAATCCGTTCATATTATCGTGATTCTATTCACGAATGATGAAATATAATCACAAACCATTCCTGGACCACTTCGCTTATTGTTGACGACCGTTTCCGTTATTGTTACGAAATTTACATTTGTCACAAATATAAGTCTTGCTAAACTTAAGCAGACAAAGTCCGGCCAAGGAGCAAAAACTAATGTTGTTACGTGGAAGTATTAGCAGATAGCTCAGAATTTATTTCAGATGCCTTCAGCATAGCAAAGGTCTCAAGAAAATCCTCTGAATATAAGACTTCAGGATGCTTCCGGAATTATTCTGAAGGTTTTTGAATACCAGTTCGCTTAGAAACTATATCCAACTTCTTCAGGGTTTCAAGGATTTAAAAAAGATACTATGCATGTTACAAGACTTCAGAGATGAACAATCAAAGTCCTCCCTTAACTCAGTCGGTAAAGGTGCAGCTACAAAGCAAAACCATGCTGGAGGTGACCAATACTTGCCGCACATTCGTACTTATGCAAAATTCACATGGCATTGAAAACTCTCAATTGATAACTGAAAAATTGCATCTAGAAAACTAAGTTGAGGGCAGACGTTAAGTCCTAGTAGGGACGTTATAAAGCCAAGATGATAATTAACTATGAATTCTAATCACGGCTGTCAGATGTTGTTTCATGATTTAAATTGCTCAGAAATTTATTTCATAGAGCTAAAGGTTATGAGAGATCTTGGAAAAGTTCATAGAATATTTTTTAATAACTTCACAACGATCAGGAATTATTTTCTAGATCTTTTGTGTATCATCCATTCAAGTCACGTATCTCTGATATTTTTTATGTTAGAAGTTATGTCATGTTATGTTGTTCAGAAATTATTTCAAAGACCCGCAGCATCTCAATAATCTTGAGATCTCTCTAAGGTCCCGAGGACTTCTCTTAAGTTCAGTGAATCGATCTCCTAGGTTTTGATGATTTTCGAGGACTTCTCTGAACTTCCTGGGTTCTCTGAAATAAAGGTTTATTTGAAATTAATGTGAGTTCCTAGCTGCTTTGAAACCTTACTTAAGTTCTCGAGATTTCATGAAAGTTCTCTGGAATTGGTTTTTCTCAGTTCTCTGTATTTCAGGAGCTCTTTTAACTTCACTGTTATTCAATTTAATTCTCAGGATTTTTTTGAAAGTTGGAATTGTACAGTTTTTTAAGTTTTACGAAAACTTCACAACTTAATGACAACACTGTTCAGACAAAAGCAGCGCGACAAACAAACAACCAAATATGTCACGGAAATGACGGTGGATTGAAATAACCATCTCGATAGTTGATACCTATAATAAACAAGTTTTTCAAAACAAACAAACGAAAGCAGTAAATACGCATAGAAGCTGATTTACTATTTTCGTAGCTGTTGTTAGCCATGTTTTCATTTGAAATATTAAAATTATTTCAATTTTTTTTTTGAACTACCTGTTTAGTAAGAGCTTATTTAGGATTTTTATTTAACTAAATTTAAACAGTCTGACAAAAAGTTTAATAACAGTAGATCAATTTATTTCAAAATCGTTTGTATAGGCTTGCCAATAAAACCGGATATTGAATTGAGTTGTAGCAGTACTGTACATTACTACTAAACTTATCCAACTGCTGAGCTGAAGAGAAATAATACAAAAGCTTTATACAGGTGTCTGAATTGACGTTTATTCTACTACTTAACCATTAGTTGATATACAGTGTATGCCTCTAATATCACTTCTTCTAGCTAGCTTTGATTATAAAAATTGAAATAATAGGTGTGTTAAGCCCATATTCACCAAAATAAACTTCAAAAAAAAAAAAAATCTTTTAAATGGCGTATAAAGGGCGAACACGAAATTATTGCGACACATTCAACAGGGCATAACTTTTTTACCATTGGGTAAAAATCAGCTAAATTTTGCACACTTTCTCATTGATGTGTATTGTTTACATGCTGTCAAACTCGAAGTCGTATTTTTCGATTCAACGAAAATGGAGGTGAACCAACGCGAGTCGAGAGAACAAATTCTTTCCAAACACCTGGAATTTCCTGACCTGTTGCACCGGCAGTTGGGAAAAATGTTGAACATTCACCATTCAACCGTCTCCAGAGTGTTGAAGCGGTTCCAGGAGCGGTTGACGTTGGACCACGGCAAAGGAGCTGGAAGAAAACCGGGACCGGAGAACAAAAAGACGGAGGGAAAGGTGAAGCGGATGATTAAAGCAAATCCCAACGTCTCAAGCCGTGATTTGGCTAAAAAGATCGACATGTCGCAGAGCTACGTCCAGAATGCAAAGAAGAGAGCTGGACTACATACGTACAAGGTACAGAACTTCCCAAACCGCGATGAGCGGCAACAATCGACGGCTAAAACTTGGACATGGAAGCTCTACGAGAAGATGCTGACAAAATATGGCTGCTGTGTGATGGACGACGAAACGTATATAAAAGCCGATTTTAAGCAAATTCCGGGGTTGGAGTTTTTCACCGGCAAGAGCAAGTTCTATGTGGACGACAAATTTAAGAAGAAGAAAATGTCGAAGTTCGCCTCCAAATATCTCATTTGGCAGGCCATCTGCTCTTGCGGACTGAGGAGCAGTACTGGGTAATGAGCAAGAAGACAGTCAAAGACGAGAAGGACATGTTAAGAAAATGGAAAAAAAAAAAACTGAGAAACTGGTACCGGATGACACTGTAATGACTTTGATGAAGGGCATCAAGCGAAAATGCGTTCAATTTTACACTCAAGGCTCCATCGATTAACTTTTCTTTTGATTTTTGGAGTAAATATATGAATAAAACTACCCTAAAATTTTGTTTGATTCTAAACATTATAAGAAAATTGGCATGACATTTTCGGTGTCGCAATAATTTCGTGTTCACCCTTTAAAAGCCTCCGAAGTGTTCGAAATTTTGGTTGATCAATACATTTTAAGTTTCTCTGGCAGCCATTTCTCACGTTGCGGACTGTTTCTTTTCTGTTGAACAGTTTTGTTTTTGAGCATGAACACGTTCAGTTGACGTTGACGCCCTTTTCGGTTGCATCGCGGGCACCGCTGCATTTGAAGTTTCTCCAGTCCACTGTCTGTCCATGGTCTGTGGCATTGTTTGACAAGATGATGACATTGTTTTGGTTTGCTTGGTAGAAGTTGAAAATTCCGTCGGTTGACTTGTAATGCCTGGTACAGAAATACAACGTACAGCGTTGTACACCTTTAGTCTAGTACGTGTTTTTTGATACTGGATTAAAGTATTTGACAGTTCGTACAACGGTCAGCGTTGTATGTCTGTCCTAGGCATAAGATTGGATGGCGATAAATGGTCGTGATGCGTAGCGGGTTCCTTACGCAGCTTCAAATTGACAAGACCTCTACGATACTTGGCTCCGTCCACGTTGACCAAATAGATGTTTCGTTCAATCGATCAGAAACCATTCCAGGAGTCAAAAGCATCGAGGTCTCTGGGTGGAGTTGAACGAAAACCGCTGATCCAGTTTGCGATCCAGGCAACGGTCTTGATTTATAGTCATAGGGGAACTTATTTCGCTTACATTGCGTTGAACGGGAAAACAAATGAGCTGCCGGACTGGATGCAATCTTGTTGGGAATATTGCGCCAATGCAACAGAGCGTACCAAAAGTCCGATCTGCTTTCTCTGGCTTTTTTCATCAACCGCTTAGCTTCACGGCAGCTGCTGACTTCCCATTTGCTTGCTGATTATGAGGTGCAGAAGTGACGTGTACAAAACTCCATTCGCTGGAAAACTTTGCCTTTTTTTGATTCACGAAGTTTGTGCCATTGTCCGTCACAACCAGTTGTGGAATCCCGTGTCGCGCAAAGTTTTCCTTGCAAGCAGTAATCACAGATTACGGCGTCAAATCTTTCAACAGGTTGATCTCGAAGAAATCCGAGTAATGGTCCACTGAAATTAAAAATTTTCGTTTTAGACCATGGTAATCAGCAAAAAACACGTCCATCGAAATCATCTGGAAAGGGTACATTGGAATCCTGTGGCTTTGCATAGAAGGATTCGGTTGAGATGCTGCGTATTTAGCGCAAATGGCACATCTTTCTAGCTTCAGTGTAGCTTCCACACCATTGTGACTGACATGACAGCAATCCACAAGCTTTCTACGGAGAACATACGGTATTGGTAAGCGATCGTTCCTATAGATCAAACCATCCTGGGTTGTAAGTTCATCTCGGCAATTAAAGTAAATCTTAACGTCATTCGGCACTCGATCGACAGAATTAGGCCAACCCTGTTAAATATACCCGATTATGATCTGCATGGAACGGTCCTTTCCTGTTTCTTCTATAATCTCAGCAAGCTTTGCATCCGAAATACTATGGAAGTTGCTAAGTTTCACTTGTGATATTTCCTAAAACTCGCTGAATACATTCAGTTTTTTTTTAAATTTATCCAAAGCACTTTCGTTTACCAATGGAGCACGAGACAAGGCATCTGATACAACGTTTTCCTTGCCCGTAACGAACTCGATTGTCAAGTAATAAAGTTGCAGATTCAGTAACATATGTTGAAGACGTCGTGGCGCTGATAAGAGTGGTTTCTTGAAAATATTGATCAATGGTTTGTGGTCCGTTTTGACTATAACTTTCGAATTGCCAACAACCAATTGATCGAAGCGAACACAAGCAAACACAATAGCGAGCAGCTCCTTCTCAATTTGATACTATTGATTTCACTGCTTTAAACTCATTTTCTTCCACTGCCACGGGACTAACTCAGAAATCAGTTTGCGAAGATTCGTCAGGTTAACACTGAGGTTCGGAATGAAACGACTCAGATAATTGACCATCCCAACGAACCGATGAACCTCCTTCTTGTTGCAAAGTTTTTTTTATAGACAATATCTTTGCCTCATCTGGCTGCAAACCGTGATCTGTCAGCATGTGACTATAAAACTTCACAGCAGTCTGACAAAGATTCATCTTTACGTTATTTTCTTTCAGACGAATAACGAGCTGTTGCAAGCATTTGTTGTGATTGATCAACGCCTCTTCCATCGTGTCACCAACACCGTAGATGAGCAATTCGTCGGTTAAGCATTCGACGCCTGTCAGTCCCTGGATAACCTCCTGCAACTTGAGTTGAAAAATCTCTGGAGCTGGAGAAATACCAAATGGTAGACGAGTCCAGCGGTACCTACCGAATGGGGTTCAAAAAGTGGTCATCTTACTGCTCGGTGTATCCAGAACGATGTGCCAAAAACCTTTTTTGGCGTCCACAGTGGAAAACACCCTTGCTTTTCCCAATTCTGGAAGGATTTCACCCAGCGTAGTGCGGTCTTTTCAAAGCTTTGTTCAGATGAACAGGATCTAAGCAAATTCGAATCCCTGAATAAGGCCCACCGCGTTGCACGATGACCAGATTACAGAACCAGTTTGTATGATGCTTTTCCTTTACGATGATTCCGTCCCTTTCCAGTGATTCCAACACTTGTTTGAGCTCACCTCGCATTGCTATGGGGACCCTCCGAGGTGGTTGAATCGATGATTGTACACGGTTGTCTATCTCCAACACGGTGATAGACTGCGGTGCCGGGGAACTTACCGTAACCATCGAACAGATCCGGATGCCCGTCCATGACCTTCTGGGCTTCAATTTTATGTATATGTAGACACTTTTCAGATGCCATTGAAGCCTGATCCGATTCACCAAAGCTGGCTTTCTCACAGAATTTGACTAAACCAAGCGATAGCTTCTGACTCCACGTTTTAGAGTTGATAATACACGTAGTTAATTTTTTATATAACTTTATTAACCACCTGAATTCTCATAACGAACCAGTATTGTTGACTGTACACTTCTATATGTCTAGTTAGATATTCATGTGCACCACAAGGGGTTTGCCAATACTATAACAGTTTGCTATTGAAAAGTGTTTATTTTTCATGAAATTGAAAGTAAAATCTGAGACAAACGTTCGACTTCATCTTCGACTTAACTGTGTAAAATCATGGCTTCCCTCAAGATATGAAGTACCGATAACCTAACAGATGGAGGCACAGATTTGTTTTCATTGGTAATGGCAAAATGGGTTGCTAATCAAACTGTCAGATTTAATGTAGCCATAAGTTGACTATAGGCAGCGATATTGTGCGAGACGATTCGAAGGTTGTTGGTACAAATCTCGCTATTAAATGTTAATAACGAATATCCAGAAAGTATAAGCACACCTTATTTTAACGGTCACTTTGAATATAATGAAATGTTTCAATATGTTTTGGCTGCGTACTTTTGCTTGCACATTTCTGAATGACATAGCATCAAATAAGTGCTCAGTTTTGTGTTACCTGTCAAAATGCGCGGTCTTACTGCGGAACAATGAAAAAGTATCGTGCACAAATGGTGCACTGTGAGCGGACTCTCCTTGAGAAAATTGGCCAAGGAAGAGGGTGGAAGCGTCGGAGCGGTACGATCTGTGATTCTAAAATATAGAGAACAGTGTACGTTTGAAGATGCGCCGAAGAGTGGTCGGAAATCCGGTCCTGTTAGTCCGGATATCGATAAAAAGATCAGGGGTGCCTGCAAGCGAAAACCAGCGACTTCCGTTCGGGATGTTGCGAAAAAACTAGGGACCGAGTACCGTCATGCGTGCCAAAGAAAGACTTAGGCTAAAAACATACAGGAAGCAGAAAAAAATCCAAAAGGAATCCAAAACAGGCCGCGTTCGTGAAACCACGGGCCCGCAAACTCTACGATTCGTTATTGTGTAGAAATTCTGGGTGTATAATAATGAACGTTGAAACGTATGTGAAACTAGATTACAAAACGCTTCCCGGACCACAATTCTATACTGTAGGCGAAGACGAAGACATCCCCGAAACGGAGAAGGCAATTTTTACCGAAAAATTCGGTAAGAAGGTTATGGTTTGGCAGGCAATATGCGAGTGTAGTTAAACATCTAGTCCGTAAATCACAACGGAGACGATGAACACTCAGAAATACGTTCGAAAGCTCTCAATTAATGTCTGTATCCGTAATAATTCGGACACCTCAAAACATGAATAAAACATATATTATGCATTATATTTCCGCCGTAGTTGTTTATTTCAGATTCATGGGATGTGTTTTAACAATTCGAGAAGACAAAGCATAGTTACTCGGTATTTGCATAAAATTTTTGAACTTTGCGCTTAACTCCGTCCATTAGGGTTTGTACAGACTCTTCAGAAATCGTAGAAGCCGTCTTTGTCCAAATTTGCTGGAAGTGTTTGATGTCTTTGATTCCTTGCTTGTTTCCAGAAAGCTTCCGCTTCATCAGAGCCCAATATCTCTCTATTGGTCGTAGCTCTGGGCAATTTGGTGGATTGGTACCACTCTATCACAGTTTTAGCATAGTGGCATGATGCCAGATCGGGCCAGAACAAAGGTTTTTCTTTGTGACTTTTGATGAAGGGTAGCAATCGCTTCTGCAGACACTCTTTCTGATAGATCTCCTTGTTGATTGTGCCTGTAGTGACGAAAGAATTACTCTTTTTGCCACACGTGCAAATTTCTTGCCACACAAGGTATTTTTTGGGAGATTTCGATGCCTTCTTCGTTCTGAAATGCTCAGCTGTAGCATTTCTGGCCATAGCAGAATAAAAAGCCAGCCATGGAAGTTGCTTGAAATCTTCCAGGACATAAGTTTCATCGTCCATAACAACGCATGAAAAGATCGTCAAATATTCGCAGTACAAATGTCGAGCACGTGATTTTGCTGCCAAGTTCTATTTGTCGTTGCTATTTGTAACTGTATTTACTTTATACGACTTAAGTCCCAAACTTTTATTTTGATTTTTGGACAAAACCAGGCGACATCCCTATTGTACGAGCCACCGTTCGAATGGAGAGATTTGTGTTTTTCGTTATTATCCTTTTCACCCTTTGGTCCATGACAGGATCAGCGCGTCCAATGTTTTTGTCACTTCTTGGTTTCCTCTCCACCGTCAAACGTTCCGAAAATGATTTGAGCACATCGTGAACAGTGGATTTAGGCAAATCCAATGTTTTTGCAAGGTCCCGTATTGACAAGTCAGGGTTTGCCGTACGCCCGTACAAAATTCGCTCGCGCACTTGTTTTTCTTTCGTCGCCATCTTGAATACTAAACATGAAATGTAAACATCAATCCTAGTCTTTTACATCATAGACTCTCAGCTATACCACAGTGAAATTTTTCATTCCTACGTGCAATATTTCAAAAGTTACAATGATTTGAAGGTGTCCGGATTAGTGTGAATACAGATTTTAGTTCAGTGAGTGATCTTATACAGGCATATTTCTCCAGGGTGAAGTCCATCCACAATAAATTTTATAATTGCTCAGATCAGTAATTTGTTTGACAGTAACAACTGATTGTCCCTTTTGTTCATGTTGCTGATAAAGCAAAGTTGCTATCGCTAGTGTGTTGCAATAATGACAAAACGTTTTTTATTTATCGCTGTCACATGAAAACAAGGACATTGCAACCTGTGTGAGAAACACAACATTTTCTCAAAGCTACTTGACTCATTCCCATCATCGATACAACATTTTGTTGTTTTCCTTCGTATTTTGTTGTAATACATTTAAGTTACAACGTTATCATTGTTGCAGAATGAAAGAATAATTACTCGTCATTATTATCGTATGTTTTCAGGTACAACAAGTGAATATTTGACACACTGGTCAAGACAGACTTTAAACAGATTCGCACCGACTGACGATCACTAAAGTTTCGGTGCGATTCAAAACAAACCCAAAAAAGGAGAGAGTTCCTCTCCCATGTGCGCATCAGTAAACAGAATGCACACAATAGATCGCTAGAATAACTACACAAGCCACAGTGGTACATGAGCGTCTTCCAACCGGACATTTTTGCCTGTTGAAGTGGCGGACTTAGTCCGTGCTTTAACCTACCCCGCAGTGGGATGTTAGGCAAAAATGTCGTTGGTTCGAGTACCACTGCACACATGCCCTTTTCGCTCAATTTTCCTAAAAACATCTGCTATGTTTCCGAGCCTGCCGCACACTAGCGGAACTATCAAAAAAACTTTCTCTTCATATCTTTCAATTCTAGCCAAAAACATTGTTGTTCACTCTTGGTGCCTCATGGTGATGAGCGAACATCTCCTTCAACATCATAATCGTTACTCCTCGCACGGAGAATATATAAAATAACAATTAATGTACATTAAACTGTCCAAGTTCGCGAAGAAAGCTTGAAGAGCAATGTTTCATTGCGACCGGAAGCGTCAACAAGGAAATTTATCAGAGCGAGTGCCTACAAAAACGTCTACTGCCTTTCCTGGAGCGACACAATTGTTCCGTTCTATTTTGGCCGGATTTGGCATCTTGCCATTACGGAAAAAGGCCATGAAGTGGTATGCTGCCAACAATGTTCAAGTTATGCCCAAGGACAAGAACCCTCCCAACATGCCAGAGCTTCACCCAATCGGACAATATTGGGCCATCATCAAGCGGAACCTTAAGAAGACTCAAAAAGCTGTTGTGAGCGAGAAACAGTTCAAGGCAAACTGGCGTTCTGCGGCGAATAAAGTGGACAAGGAGACTGTAGTAAATCTTATGACAGGTGTTAAGCGAAAGACCCGGCAATTCACGTTCGGTAAAAAAGAAGCTGAGCTGAATATTTCTCCTGGATTCTGTATTAACTGAACTTGAGAACGAAAACTGTTATCGACTCACACACATTACTGTTTGACCAATTTTTGTTCGGGACACCCTTTAATTGCGCATCAAAAATTGTTAATTCATAGCTTTTAATACCATGTACCATTTTTGGATTAGCATGATTAGGTGGCAAATAGGCGGCAATCGAACCCAAGCACCTCCATTTGTGTTTCTCTATTTCACCAGCCTTAATTATCAGGTAGCATCATTTTCTCCTCTTTCAGTCAGTAGATTATGAGTCGGTCGAAGTTTATTACAGAAGTGCATTCGATAATATTTGAATTGATTGATATCCCAGAGATCTCCAGTTCTCGATTGGACCCCTAATGAATCGGAATGAATGATGTCTTCTATCAAATCATTTGTCTTAATAACTCAAACACCACCACCCCAGTTCGTTCTATCCAATTAAACTGTAATTGGAAACAACATTTTCCATCAACCAAGATGCCTCATCGAACATCCCTCCCGAATGCCGACGTTCAACCACAATCAACGTCAATTACCATTTTGCGATAAGCTTTAACATCAACCCTTCGATGGTCTCTGGCAATTACGCTACTCTCTGGCAACCGTCGGAGTTAATTACTCCAGAAATTGAATCCGCTGTTTTCGATCTATGAAACTGATTTCATTAAACCATGCGGTAATGCCTCAAGCACTGTCCTGTCCTCGGTTCCTCTCCTGGCCTCGGGATTGATGGCAGCTGAGCAAACATCAATCGAAATCATCCAGACCGGAAGTTCAACATCGTGACGAAATCATTATCATTAATTATCCCATTCATTCAGAAATAATAACATACTTAAAGCTCTAATAACCACGCAACTAATTCGCCTCAATTCCGCCTTTACACCGCAAACGAGTACAATCGTGGTCGAAGGTTAATAAACAAACTAATAGTCAATCAAATTTTTTTTAAGTTCCGGAATTCTACCGCATAAAACTCATTTTCCGAAGTAACCCAATCCAGAGATTTTGGACGAACGAGCTCCGCAATATTTCATCGCACTTCCTCGGTCAGTCAGCCTTCAGTCCTTCAGCATCCCCGGAGACGCCGGCGGATCGTACACAGGCTTTAAGCTTCACCGCAAAGTTGTAAGCTCTTCAAAGCCACACAGTTGAAATTACTGACGGAGCTCATCGCATCAGCAGCCGGTATTCAATTTGCTCCGGCAGCTCCATCAACAACTCGCCGGAATGAATTTGATTTATTCCGGGCACCGGGGACGACCGACGACGACTACTGCTAGTACTAGGAGGGAGGTCAGAACAATTTATTTATTTTATTGCTGACTTGCTGGTTGCTTTCCGGTTCCTGTTGCCGGCAGCTCGGTGCAGGGGACCGAATGGGGTGGCCGCCCCTGTGCCACCGAAGGTTTGGGGGGATCTGCTAAATCGGCAATCATTGCAGACGGGCTGATGATGATGATGATGATGATGTTTATGGGGATTTTATTACCAGTTTTCGAGGAACATTAGTACTCGGAATTGTGGTACCACTTCAAACGAGAGGAAGGCTAAATCAATCCTTAAATATTAATGACGAGAAAACTTCTTGGGGACTTGTCATGACGAAGTTATAGTGGTTGTTGTGCGGTCCTGGCCATGAGTAAACTGTGTGCAAATATATAGAGAAAAATTAATCCGTTTTTTGTTTTTCTTATAGGGGGAATTCTTGGGTGAAATGAGAAGACAAAAATCCGCAGTAGAAATTAAAAAAAATTTCGCAAACTTTTGACCATGCCTGATTAAGTCAACCATGCACTATGGTACGAATGGACAAATTTGATGACGTTTTGGGAAGATTTAATTTAAAAGTCAAGATCTGTCTTTTGGCTTTGCAGTGCCTCTTATAGAATTGTAGATATTTTAATTTAATGAAACTGTTTGTTGAAGAAATTTTAACTTCTATCTCACCTACATATCGTTTTATACCAGTTTTCTAACTCTCCTTAGGGTGGGACTTAAAAAACATTGTTTTTGCTGTAGCTTTTTTATTTCAATTTGAATTTGAAAATTTTGCAGAGATAACTTTTAGGTGTAAAATGGCGCATATTTTGAAGACACAAGATAGTTGCTAATTATTGTATAAACGAAGTTGTAGGGGTTGAAGTGTGAAAATAATACGTTTTTGCAAGATATCTTACTTCCTTTATTTGCAAATATTTGCAACCACAGAGTACGTGAACTGAAAGTACAAACTTCCATCTACAAGACCTATGCAAAACCGTTTGTCTCCTCTTGTCGTCTTTTGGAGAAAAACTCGTTTTATAATTGGTAGCTTTGTATTTTTTCTGCATAATTTTCGATCAACAGCATCAACAATTATCATCAAAGAGCGTAGTAACGTGAGTTTTTTATGAAAGATGTTTATATTTTTATAATAACCCATCTCCGTTTGTTTATTAACATTTATATCACAGACAAACAGAAATAACACATCGAACATTTTGCACTACAAATCATCGTCATTAAAAAAACTAACGCCATCTGTTGAGCTGTGATGGATGATTAAGTTCAACAGATGGCAGTAGTGTGTTAACGTCAAACCAGGGATCTGGCAACCCTATCCCATTTACTGGCGTTTGACAGTATGCAACATATGCGGCCTTATTTGAATGAGGCGCATCTGGCATTGTTACTACGGGTACGAACGCCAGTATTGTTTACAAACATTGAAACTTTTGACGTTTGGTTGTAAGAGATGTTAGGAGAATGACAGCTCGACAGCTCCCTGCGTCATACGTCAGAAAACCGACTATAAGTACTACCTGTGGCGATACTACCAACTAATAAACGTTCCGAATTGGTCATTTAATGGGTAATCGATGATGAAACTGCCAAGTGTTTTGTATGATTGTCTGTGTTAACATATGTATTTTTTTGGTTAAAATTTATTTA